>JAKUCM010003992.1:0-19059 GCA_023374145.1 Lepidium sativum
CAAGAAGATCATAAAACCAGAAGACCTGATTCAAAATGGGTATAACTGGTCCAGGAAGCATGGCTGCAACAGAGAGTCAAAATTACTTCATATGTAAAGTCTCCATCTTTATTGACTATAAAGGGTTAATATACCTGCTGCAGCCATGCCAGTGGCAACTCCAAGAGCTTCAAGAAAACCAATGATTGCGAATCTCCATTTGGGCACACCCATCATTTCATGGGTCACAATGCCTAGACGGCGTCTCATGTAGAGAATGGTGAAATAAATCAAGACATAGCTGCCAAAATCATCATTCAGTTGTTATAACCCAAACTCCTTTCACTGCCTATTTTGTCATAGCCCAACATTCGTTTAAGTTTACCCGAATGTGTTGAGCTGAGCTAAGAAGAAAGGGTACTGTTTCATAGGAACCAATGCGAGTTTGTAGAGAACGCGATTAGCCACTGCTAAGGCTACGATTACGACTGAGTTAACCAGAATAAGATTCCTATTTGAAGGAATAGATGACTCCTCCGCCGAAGCTTTGACGGAAAAGCCATGTCTCATCGGAAAATTGATATTCCGACTACTCGGAAAGCGAGATTTCAAATCGGACCGTTTGTAATAACAACTCATAGTCATAGTCGCCGATCGACAGGACGTAAATCGTGCTCGACTAGAGCAAACCTGGTAAATCGCCGGCGAACAAGATGCCGTAGGAATCGACATATGAAGACATCTGACTGGTGTTGTAGCCATGAGAGAAGAGTACAAATATGATATCATCCATTAGCGGGACTTTCTCAGCTGCTAAATAGTTTTTGAGTTATCTATGCCTATACGACACCGTTTTATGTCCAAGCCACACAATTGTAGCTTTGCGCGTATATTACACTACTTATGATGCTCAATGTTGAAGAAAAATTCTGTAAAACCAACATATGGAAGGTTAACAGGTAACTATTGGTTTAACATAGCAAGAGAGAGCTTAAACTTGGGGTCTAGCTTGGACGATGTAAACATTGCCTCCTTTGACAACACCTTCTGTGTCCTGAGGGCAACCATAGAGTGTCTCTATCACATTTCCAGCTTCTGCAGACGCCGAGAAGAGACGCAGTTGAAGGATTTGTCCACTATTAACTTCTCGCTTGAGAAATCCATCACTACTTTCTCTCTTCATCCATTATCACACTGCAGCACTCAAACCGTTTCAGCTTTTGAGTTCCAAGAACAGACAAAAACAAAGAAACACTAAAAACGGACCTGTCGTATAGTCCAGCGCCTGCATTCCTCTTAAGATCCTCGTTGTTGAATCTGATCTTATTACGATTGAGATTGAGAAGAGAATGAAGATATTTTCAATTATGTTTTTCTTAACAGACAAAATGTTCAAACAATCGTTTATATACAATTACCAAAATTGAATCAAAATTGAGATAGACTAAACCGAAACAAAATGTTAAATAACCAGACCCGGTTAACTTAGAAATCAAATTCTATTAGTCTCCCTCAAGATGTGCTGAAGATATTGTGAAGACACATCTTGGATTGTAAGTAATCAAATTGATGAGGGAAGAGAGGCTTAGTTAGAATGTCAGCCACCTGATCAGCTGTTCGAACATGGAGCAGTTTCATGAAGCCCTTATCAAGTCGCTCTTGAACAGTATGACAATCAACCTCAACATGTTTAGTCCTCTCATGGAAAACAGGGTTCGAAGCAATGGCAATGGCTGCAATATTATCAGAAAACAGAACACGCAATGAGTGGGAAGAAATGTGTAAGTCATGAAGTAAGGTGACTAACCACATCATTTCACACGTTGCCAAAGCTAAAGCTCGATACTCTACCTCAGCAGAAGAACGAGAGACAGTAGGCTGCTTCTTAGAACGCCATGAAATGAGTGAGGATCCCAAAAACATAGCAAAACCTGTAGTATAGCGTCTACTATCCTGGCATGCTGCCCAATCAGCATCGGCAAAACCTTTCAAAGATAGGTCAGAGTCTGCAGAATAGAACAAGCCCCGACCAACTGAGCCTTTGAGATAAGCCAAGACCTTATACACAGCCTGTAAATGCACAATACGAGGAGTAGAAGAATACTGACAAAGTTTGTTAACCGCAAAAGAAATATCAGGGAGAGTGATGCATAAATACATTAGGCGGCCAACCAAACTTCTGTATTGTTCTTGATCTGAGAGTAAAACACCATCAGACTTTAAGAATGCATTAGAGATATCAAGTTGCTTTAGAAACCAACCTTTAGAAGCCAAGACCTTAAGGAGAAGTTTGACAGTTGTCATCTTAGCAACATGAGAAAAAGTCTCAGTGTAATCTAACCCCTCCTTATGTGTGTAACCTTTGGCAACCAAGCGTGCTTTATAACGCTCTAAACTCCCATCAGAATGAAATTTCACTGTAAAAATCCACTTACAACCCACTGCCTTCTTTCCTTTAGGCAAACTAGTAATCTCCCAAGTCTTAGTAGACTCCATAGCAGCAATCTCTGTATCAACCGCTTTACACCAGTCAAGAGAGTTCTTTGCCTCAGAGTAACATTGGGGAATAGGAATTTTTGTGATGTTGTTTATATACAACATATGAGAAGAAGAAATCTGGGAGTATGATAAATGTGTAGAAATGGGACAAAACGTATCATTTGAAAAAGAAAAGCAGTGATAGTCTTTGAGATGAGCAGGTAATTTGACTGCTCTTTTAGAAGATATTTGTGATGGAAGTAAAGATGATGGAGAAATGGAAGATTGCGGAGAAGGAGAGTGAATGGTACATGAATGCAAAGAATCTGAGGGTGTAAAGAAGTCCATCATATCTTCTTCTTTAGAACCAAACGCCAGAGGAAACACATTTTCATGAAATATCACATTCCGAGTAATGAATATTCTGTCACTCTGCAAATCCATCAGCTTAAAACCTTTAACTCCAGAGGGATAACCAAGAAAGATACAAGCATGTGCACGAGGTTGGAACTTATGACGTGACTTAGAAGAAGTAGAACAATATGAAAGACAACCAAATGTTCTGAGCTGACTATAATCAGGAGACTTCCCAATGAGTATTTCATATGGAGTTTTATCATGTAACAATTGAGAGGGTGTTCTATTGATTAGAAATTCTGCTGCTAATATGCAATCACCCCAGAATGAAAGTGGTACCTTTGATTGGAATAATAAAGCCCTTGCAACATTCAATAGATGTTGATGCTTACGCTCCACAACTGAGTTCTGTTCTGGTGTTTCAGGACATGAGTGATAAGCCACGATGCCTTTTTCTCTGAAGAAAGCAACAAACTTCAATTCATGAGCATTGTCTGATCGTACAGATTTGACTTGGAGATCAAATTGTGTGTCAACCTGCGTAACAAAAGCTGGAAAGACTGTGAGTACATCTGCTCTAGTCTTTAAAAGATACACCCATGTTGCTCGGGAATGATCATCTACGATTATGAGAAAATATCGAAAGCCATCAACTGTCTCTTCTGAAAATGGACCCCAAAGATCAAAGAAGGAAAAGACAATTTTCTCTGTTTTGCGAGATGACAAACATGGCAATAAGATTGCTCTTTATTCTTGTTTAAAGAAGTTTGTAAAACAGCAGAAATACTATGAAGTATGGAGTACGAGGGGTGTCCTAATCTTCTGTGCCACAAGCTAGCATCCACTACAGCAACATTCACGAGAACATCCTTCACTGTAATCGCTTGTGTATCCAGCACATAAAGATTTCCCATTCGCTTACCCTGACCAATCTTCATTGCTTTGATAGTGTCCTGTATTTCACAGCAAAACTCATCAAACCAAACCTTGAGAGACAAAGTAGTAGTCAATGAACTAACACTGATAAGGTTGAGACGAAATTCTGGTATAAAAAGAACATTATGTAGAACAATGTCTTTGGTTAAGTTTATGACACCAATACCACTGATCTTAACACAAGAACCTGTTGGCAAATTCACATAACTCGAGATAGAAGTATCTAATGTCTGAAAAAACTTTCTATCATGAGTCACATGATGAGTCGCTCCTGAATCTACAACCCAAGCAGTAGGTGACAAAGTGTGACGAGACACTACTAAAATGCCAACAAAACAAAATATGGAGGGAGAAAAACTGATACTAGAAGGAGCTATATTTGAAGAGGAGGAACCAACATCTGCAATCTGTGATCCAGTACCAGAATGTTGCAACTTTGAGCTAAAAAGAGCAATGAAATTCTGGATTTGAGCTGGAGTAAGATTGCCAATCAAATTCTCAAAGGATGAGTCATATGAATTCTGTACAGCAACTACTGCCGCAATTGGTGTATTTGAAGTTAGTTTATTACTCTTCTCTGCTGATTTTCCCTTGGAAACAAAACCTGGAGGGAAACCATGCTTCTTGTAGCATTTCTCTACAATATGTCCTACACGATTGCAATAGGAACATATAGGTCTGCCCTTATTCGGACCTTGTTGAACATAACTCACTGTGATATCCGCAGAAGATGAAGAAGACAATGTACTCTGGAAAGCAGCAGCTGGAGTTACAATATTTGAGAAATTCTTCTGACTATCGTCATGATCAAGCATATGATAGACCTCCACTAAGCTTGGAAGAGCTTTCTTAGCTATAATCTATCTTCGAATCACTGAGTAAGACTCATTTAGTCCTGCCAGAACTTCACAATTTTAGCTCTCTCTGCCTTAAGATGCAACCTAGCTGCCTTACCACATGTACATGGTTCATCAGGTTCTTCAGAACCTTTGAGTTGATCCCATAATGTCTTCAGATGTGTATAATAATCAGATAAGGAGAGTGTTCCTTGTCGAAGATCATGAATCTCCTGAGTGAGATTGAAAGTCCTAGGCAAATTTGTCATATGAAACCGACCATACAAATCAAGCCAAATATCTACTGCATTATCAATCCTCAATATACTCTTATAGATTTGCGGTGAGAATTAAGTATCCATGATTTTACCATTGAATTACAACAAGACCAGATACAAAATTTCGTTAAATCTTTTGGTCTTTTCACAGAACCATCAATGAAACCTATCTTATTCTTAGCATCAAGAGATGTCTTCATAGCGGCACTCCAATCATCATAATTCAAACCATCAAGTCGAATAAAAACAATGTTCAAACCTGGATGATCGGAGCTATGAAGATATAATGGAGAATCTGTCGGATCTGGAGCATCATCTTGTTTTACAATTCGCGAGTGTCTTTCAGCGCGTTTCATTGCAATAGGAGGAGATTGCGGAGGAGAAATCGAAGCTCAATTGGTTCTTCGAGTTGCTGACTTTGTCACATTTTGTAAACGAGCAGATCTTCGGGGATTCTTCATGATTTTCACCATTGTTACCAAGAAAAGAACTATAGACTAAAGATTGATAATCGATGAGATAATTTTGAGCTCAAAACCAAGAAATTGGCTCTGATACCATATTACGATTGAGATTGAGAAGAGAATGAAGATATTTTCAATTCTTTTTTCCTTAACAGACAAAATGTTCAAACAATTGTTTATATACAATTACCAAAATTGAATCAAAATTGAGATAGACTAAACTGAAACAAAATGTTAAATAACCAGACCCGGTTAACTTAGAAATTAAATTCTATTAGATCTGAATATGATTGATGGTTTAAAATACACACCAATCCTCTTACTTGGCTAACTGATCACCTGTAAAACTCAAAGTTCCACTCACTTTGTTCAAAGGTTATCCATTTATAACTGAGATTAAGAGGAAAATACAATCGGATTACTTCTTACAGTTGGAGATCTGAGGTTAGTTTTCTAGGTGATGAAGCTCATTGCTCGTCCTGGATATGCTCCAACCAAGGTCTCTCCCACACCCTTCACAATATGAGAGACACAAGTTCTTGATAACGGGATATTTCATTCAAAAGCGCAGCAAAATGAGCAGATATTTTACTTCTGTATATTTCTGAAGGGTCACCAGAGACGGGATTATTTGTGTGAATGACGAAAGCGTAATCGCCACATATGACTTCTTGGATTAAAACCGCCATGCAGACAGCATCATGGTCAAGCCTATTTTTTCTGCAATTGACGTAAGCTCTCTATTACGATTGAGATTGAGAAGAGAATGAAGATGTTTTCAATTCTGTTTTTCTTAACTAACAAAATGTGTAAACAATCGTTTATATACAATTGAATCAAAATTGAGATAGACAAAACCGGACCAAAATGTTAAATAACCAGACCCGGTTAACTTAGAAATCAAATTCTATTAGTCCCCCTCAAGATGTGCTGAAGATATTGTGAAGACACATCTTGGATTGTAAGTAATCAAATTGATGAGGGAAGAGAGGCTTAGTTAGAATGTCAGCCACCTGATCAGCTGTTTGAACATGGAGCAGTTTCATGAAGCCTTTATCAAGTCGCTCTCGAACAGTATGACAATCAACCTCAACATGTTTAGTCCTCTCATGGAAAACAGGGTTCGAAACAATGGCAATGGCTGCAGTATTATCAGAAAACAGAACAGGTAATGAGTGGGAAGAAAGGTGTAAGTCATGAAGTAAGGTGACTAACCACACTATTTCACACGTTGCCAAAGCTAAAGCTCGATACTCTGCCTCAGCAGAAGAACGAGAGACATAAGGCTGCTTTTTTGAACGCCATGAAATGAGTGAGGAACCCAAAAACATAGCAAAACCAGTAGTAGAGCGTCTACTATCCTGGCATGCTGCCCAATCAGCATCGGCAAAACCTTTCAAAGATAGATTAGAGTCCGCAGAGAAGAAACCCCGACCAACTGAGCCTTTGAGATAAGCCAAGACCTTATACACAGCCTGTAAATGCACAATACGAGGAACAGAAGAATACTAACAAAGTTTGTTAACCGCAAAAGAAATATCAGGAAGAGTGATGCATAAATACATCAGACGGCCAACCAAACTTCTGTATTGTTCTTGATCTGAGAGTAAAACACCATCAGACTTGGAGAGCTTTAAATTCGGAGTCATAGGAACCGGAGATGGCTTACAAGCAAGCATGCCTGTAGAAGATAAGAGTTCCATAGTGTATTTGCGCTGGCAAAGTGAAATCCCAGAGGATTTTCTAGCAATTTCCAAGCCTAAAAAATACTTCAAAGCACCAAGAACCCTTAGCTTGAAACGATTCTGCAGATCAGATGTTAAAGATTCAGCAGCAAGTTCAGTAGTACTAGCAACAACAATGTCGTCTACATAAATCAAAACCACTATGAAGTCATGAGCAGAGGCTTTAACAAAAAGAGTATGATCTCCATGACTCTTAGAGAATCCTAAGTCTAGAAGAGCTGCAGAAAATTTCATGAACCATTGGCGAGAAGCCTGTCTCAATCCATAAATGGATTTCTTCAAACTACAAACTGCATTCGGAGGAAGAATGTCCCCCTTACTCTCTGCATAACCTTCAGGTAAGCGCATATAAACCTCTTCATCGAGGTCACCATTTAAGAATGCATTAGAGATATCAAGTTGCTTTAGAAACCAACCTTTAGAAGCCGAGACCTTAAGGAGAAGTTTGACAGTTGTCATCTTAGCAACATGAGAAAAAGTCTCAGTGTAATCTAACCCCTCCTTCTGTGTGTAACCTTTGGCAACCAAGCGTGCTTTATAACGCTCTAAACTCCCATCAGAATGAAATATCACTGTAAAAACCCACTTACAACCCACTGCCTTCTTTCCTTTAGGCAAACTGGTAATCTCCCAAGTCTTAGTAGACTCCATAGCAGCAATCTCTGTATCAACCGCTTTGCACCAGTCAAGAGAGTTCTTTGCCTCATAGTAACTTTGGGGAATAAGGATTTTTGTGATGTTGTTTATATACAACATATGAGAAGAAGAAATCTGGGAGTATGATAAATGTGTAGAAATGGGATAAGACGTATCATTTGAAAAAGAATAGCAGTGATAGTCTTTGAGATGAGAAAGGTAATTTGACTCCTCTTTTAGAAGATATTTGTGATGGAAGTAAAGATGATGGAGAAATGGAAGATTGCGGAGAAGGAGAGTGAATGGTACCTAAAGGCAAATAATCTAAGGGTGTAAAGAAGTCCATCATATCTTCTTCTTTAGAACCATACGCCAGAGGAAACACATTTTCATGAAATATCACATTTCGAGTAATGAATATTCTGTGACTCTGCAAATCCATCAGCTTAAAACCTTTAACTCCAGAGGGATAACCAAGAAAGATACAAGCACGTGCACGAGGTTGGAACTTATGACGTGACTTAGAAGAAGTAGAACAATATGAAAGACAACCAAATGTTCTGAGCTGACTATAATCAGGAGACTTCCCAGTGAGTATTTCATATGGATTTTTATCATGTAACAATTGAGAGGGTGTTCAATTGATTAGAAACACTGCTGTCAAGATGCAATCACCCCATAATGAAAGTGGTACCTTTGATTAGAACAATAAAGCCCTTGCAACATTCAATAGATGCTGATGCTTACGCTCCACAATTGAGTTATGTTCTGGTGTTTCAGGACATGAGTGATAAGCCACGATGCCTTTTTCTCTGAAGAAAGCAGCAAACTTCAATTCCTGAGCATTGTTTGATCGTACATATTTGACTTTGAGATCAAATTGTGTCTCAACCTGCGTAACAAAAGCTGGAAAAACAGTGAGTACATCTGCTTTAGTCGTTAAAAGATCACCCAGGTTTCTTGGGAATGATCATCTACTATTGTGAGAAATATCGAAAGCCATCAACTGTTTCATCTGAAAATGGACCCCAAAGATCAATATGTAACAACTCAAGATTTGTATTACACATGTTATTCAAAGAAGGAAAAGACAATTTTCTCTGTTTTGCGAGATGACAAACATGGCAATAAGATTGCTCTTTATTCTTGTTTAAAGAAGTTTGTAAAACAGCAGAAATACTATGAAGTCTAGAGTACGAGGGGTGTCCTAATCTTCTGTGCCACAAGCTAGCATCCGCTACAGCAGCATTCACAAGAACATCCTTCACTGTAATCGCTTGTGTATCCAGCACATAAAGATTTCCCATTCGCTTACCCTGACCAATCTTCATTGCCTTGATAGTGTCCTGTATTTCACAGCAAAACTCATCAAACCAAACCTTGAGAAACAGAGTAGTAGTCAATGAACTAACACTGATAAGGTTGAGACGAAATTCTGGTATAAAAAGAACATTATGTAGAACAATGTCTTTGGTTAAGTTTATGACACTAATACCACTGATCTTAACACAAGAACCTGTTGGCAAATTCACATAACTCGAGATAGAAGTATCTAATGTCTGAAAAAACTTTCTATCATGAGTCACATGATGAGTCGCTCCTGAATCTACAACCCAAGCAGTAGGTGACAAAGTGTGACGAGACACTACTAAAATGCCAACAAAACAAAATATGGAGGGAAAAAATCTGATACCAGAAGGAGCTATATTTGAAGAGGAGGAACCAACATCTGCAATCTGTGATCCAGTACCAGAATGTTGCAACTTTGAGCTAAAAAGAGCAATGAAATTCTTGATTTGATCTGGACTAAGATTGCCAATCAAATTCTCAAAAGATGAGTCATTTGAATTCTGTACAGTAACTGCTGCCGCAATTGGTGTATTTGAAGTTGGTTTATTACTCTTCTATGCTGATTTTCCCTTGGAAACAAAACCTGGAGGGAAACCATGCTTCTTGTAGCATTTCTCTACAATATGTCCTACACGATTGCAATAGGAACATATAGGTCTAAACCGAACCAAAATGTTAAATAACCAGACCCGGTTAACTTAGAAATCAAATTCTATTACTCTCTCGTTCCACTTTGAAGCCCACACCTACGTAGAATTGAAGATCAGGGAAAAGCTTGCTTCCTTCATAAAACTATAATACACAAAACTTCAAAGAGATACCAACCTTCTTAATTGCCATCCAAGATCGGTTCCAGCTTGATTCATCTCCAAGATACGGCATTCTTTCACTTCTCAATTTTCTGATCAGTTCATTTATGTACAAAATAATCAAAACTCAACATGTGATACTCAAAAAACATGAATAGAGAGAAAGAGACACAATTGTATGCCGAGTTATTACCAGATCCATTGGAGCGCTGGTTTGTAAAATAGCTTCTTGAATCGCCTTAAGTGTTGTCATGTCTCCTCTGTTAAGAGAATCTTCAAGGGCAAAAATCTTGCATGCTACATCCTGAAAAGCAATAGATCCACCGGAATATATTTAAGAGAGTTCGGGAATTCAAACTCCAGGTAAAGTTGTATATTCTATCAGATGATAGCCGTTTAGAGAGTTCGGTAACTCATAATATTTTAGAGAGTTCCAGAAAAGAGAACATGATAAAAGAAGCATCATTTTAGCTAACCTTATTGGCATTATCTGACAGTGCAGTCTCGAATGTTCCGAATGGAAGAGCAAATGATGTAGGTATCTTGATCCATGATGGAAGTCTTTCTCGTAGAAATTTGATGTTGCAAAATTTTGAACCAACCTAAAAACCGTGAGATGAAAATCCAAATTCTCAAAATGAAAACATTTTATATTCATAAGTCTCGTTTATACTTACCCTTTCGTCAGTGAATTCTTTAGATGAAATCACATATTTGCCACAAAACTTCTTCCCCTTAACTCAGCCTGGAACAGAGGAAATATAAATATGACGAGCAGAGACATCCAAGTTGTTTTCATCACTGCAAGTGATATTATTCCCAAGTTATTAGAAAACCTTTCTCTTAGCAGAAAGTTGAACATAAGAGTTCAGTTACCTGATAACTAAACCAGTACACTTGGCATAGATATTGCTCTTCCTTCCTTCGACTTCAGATTCCTGAGAACATTCTGTTGGGCTTGGGCCATGACTTGATGCTGAAAATCATTGAACAGTAACAGGCTCTGACTTGGTTTTAGTCTTTTAGGATTGGGGCTTCTTTCCTATTGGGCCTCGGTTTATCTAAACCAAACTAATCTTTGTAATTGGCTTAGTGTATATATAGCTAAGCATGTGTGAGACTGTCTTTTAAGAGTGAGGGTTTCGATTCATATGAACTCGTTCTTGTTCTAGAGAGTTCTTTAGATTGTACTTTGTAATCAAGAAAGATAGTGAATTTCTGGGAGCTCCAGACCGAGATGTAGGATCACATTCCGTGTTCCGAACTCGTAAAATTCTTGTTGCAGTTTTCTTTTATGCATAAACACTATTCGTATGAACTTGAATCAAGAATTTTCAATCAACAACACATTCGGATCAAAGCTTGTGTTAGGAAGGAGAAGCTGAAATTTTCAGTGGTTACTCTTGGGTCTTCTCTCTGGTTCTACAAAGAACGGAAAACTAAAGACGAGAAGAAATAACACTGTTGATTGAAATGTCTATAGAATCAAGATCGAATGTGAAGATAGCTGTCTTTGATGGACAATGCGATTTCTCAATGTGGAAGAGAAGAATGTTGGCTCACATGAATCTTCAGGGTTTGAAGGGAGAGTTGATTGCATCCATCGATGAATCACAACAGCCACTGATTAAGAAAAATGATGAATCATCGGAGGATTATGCAGGAAGAGTCAAGATTGAACAATCCAAGAAAAGAGAACGAGGAGAAAACACAATGGATATCTTGACTCTCCATCTAGGAGATCTAGTTCTCAGAAAAGTAGAAGAATACACGACAACACGTGAACTCTGGGAAGCACTTGAAAGGTTGTACAACACCAGGACTCTATCGAGTCGAATTCATTCTGTATCAGTTCTATACATTCAAGATGGATGGGTCTAAGTCAATTGATCAAAATGTCGATGATTTCTTGAAGACTATTGTAGAATTGTCAAGCGTAAAGGTCACTGTTACAGAAGAGGTACAAGCGATTCTATTACTCAGCTCATTGCCTCCTTAGTATAACTCAATGATCAAGACTTTGAAGTATGGTAGAGAATCGATCTCTATTGAGGATGTGGTAAACACTGCAAAATCAAAAGAAAAAGAACTAAAATCAAAAGGTTTTGCTTCATAGAAATCAGGAGAAGCTTATTTGGTTCGTGGAAGAAAATCAAATAGAGACCAACGAAGTTCTGGAAACATAAGCAGAAGTAGAAGCAAGTCTACTTCAGGATCAAAAATCAATTGCTGGTATTGCAAGAAAGATGGTCATAAAAAGGCTGATTGCTATGCCTGGTAGAAAAAGAACAGTGATGTTGATGATGCCACAGCAGCAGCTGTAGTTGATCAATCAGATGCAGTTGACGCCTTAACAGTTTCAGAAAAATGGCATCAAGAGAAATGGGTAATTGATTCAGGTGCATCGGATCATATGACCTCAATAAGAGACTGGTTTATTACATTCGAGAAGGTCAGCTCTGGGAAAGTTTTATTGGCATATGATTTTGGTGTTGGTATTGAAGGCATCGGCTCAGTCAATATCAGGGCAATAGGTGGTACAGTTCAGACGCTGAACAACGTCAGGTATATACCGAAACTCAAAAGGAACTTGATATCATCTACCTTGCTTGACAAACTTGGATTTGAGCATGCTGGTGGAAATGGAAAGACTAAGTTTTACAAAAACGGTAAAGTTGGTCTTCAAGGTACTCTATGTGGTTCTCTGTATCTTCTTGATGGTGAAACTGTAACAGGTCAAACAAACAGTGTCACCAAGAAGTCAATTCAAGACGAGACTATGTTATGGCACAGGAGGTTAGGACACATGAGCATGAAGAATTTGATGATTCTAGCAAAAAGGGGTATCATTGATAAGAAAAAGATTAAAGAAATGGATTTCTGTGAGAGTTTTGTAATGGGAAAGATCAGAAGACTGAGCTTCAATGTTGGAAAGCACAACTCAGGTGAAGCACTAAAGTATGTTCATTCAGACTTGTGGGGTTCACCTTCAGTCACTCACAGCTTGTCAGGTAAGCAGTACTTCTTGTCTATTATTGATGACTATACTAGAAAGGTATGGATGTTTTTCCTGTCAGTTAAGAGTGAAGCATTCACAAGGTTTTGTGAATGGAAGAAGTTAGTTGAAAATCAAATTAGTAGGAAGGTTAAATGTCTGAGAACAGACAATGGGTTGGAGTTTGTGAACAAAGATTTTGATGAGTTCTGCAAGCAGCAAGGAATTGAGAGGCATAAATCATGTCCCTATACTCCACAGCAGAATGGAGTGGCAGAGCGTATGAATCGTACTATCATGGAGAAAGTGCGATGTATTCTTGATGAGAGTGGTCTAGGTGAAGAATTCAGGGCTGAGGCAGTAAGTACAGCCGTGTATCAGATAAATAGAAGTCCAGCATCAGCATTAGATGGAAGAATTCCTGAGGAGCTGTGGCTTGGAAGAAAGCCAGGTTATAGGCACATGAGAAGATTCGGATCATTAGCCTATGTTCATACAGATCAAGGGAAGATGAGACCAAGAGCATTGAAAGGGATTTTTATAAGCTATCCAGAAGGTGTCAAGGGGTACAAAGTATGGCTTCTGAATGAATCAAAGTGTGTGATTAGCAGGAATGTAGTCTTTGTAGAAGACAAAGTGTTCAAAGACTTAATGAATGAACACTCTGCAATAGAAACTCAACTAGAAAATTCCACTCAAGAGATAGTATTTGTCAACACATCAGAAGGTGTTATGAGACATGAGATCTCAGAGTCTATAGACTCCATTTCTGAGAACAATGAGCAAATTTCATCTTCAGGAGGAGTCATTGAAGGCTGAGAAATTGGGCAAGATACTCAGGTTAGGACAATGTCTGGACGAATCTCGAAAACTCCCAGCTATCTGAATGATTATGACATGGCAAGTTTTGCCTTGATAGCTGCTGCTGAGATATGTTGTAAAGAACCTAGAGATTATCAGGAAGCAATGAAGAGTAGTGACAAAACTCTCTGGATTGGAGGTATGGATGAAGAGATGATTTCTTTAGACAACAACAGAACATGGAAACTAGTTAAGAGACCAGAAGCAAGAAAGGTCATCGGCAGCAAGTGGGTTTATAGGTTGAAATCTGGCATACCAGGGATAGAGGAACCTCGGTATAAAGTGAGACTAGTTGCCCAGGGATATTCTCAGAAGGAGGGTATTGACTACCAAGAAGTTTTTGCACCGGTGGTAAAACACATTTCCATCAGATTTCTTCTATCAGTTACTGTAGAGAAGAACATGGAACTGGAGCAGCTTGATGTTAAAACTGCATTTCTGCATGGTTTGCTTGAAGAGGAAATCTATATGGAGCAGCCTGAAGGCTTCATTGTTAAAGGAAAAGAAGATCATGTTTGCTTATTACAAAAGGCACTATACGGGCTTAAGCAAGCCCCAAGGCAGTGGAACAAGTGTTTTGACCAATTTGTAGTCAATCACGGGTTTAAAAGAAGTGAGTACGACTCATGTGTTTACATAAAGAAGAAAAAAGATGAATGTTTTATTTATCTACTTCTGTATGTTGACGACATGTTGATTGCATCAAAAGATATGAAGGAAATACAAGTAGTGAAAGACTTATTGAGCAGCAGGTTTGAAATGAAAGATTTAGGGGCTGCAAGAAGGATTCTCGGGATGGATATCGAGAGAGATCGTGAGGTTGGTATACTTACCTTGTCTCAATCTGGTTACATCAAGAAAATTCTGCAGGTATTCAATATGTACGACTCTAAATCAGTTGCTACACCTATCGGTACTCATTTTAAACTGTCTACTGTAAAAGATAATGAGGCTGAGACTCTGATGAATGATGTTCCTTACTCAAGTGCTGTTGGCAGCATTATGTATGCAATGTTAGGAACTCGCTGTGATTTTGCTTATGATGTAGGTTTAGTTAGCAGGTTCATGAGTAAGCCAAGCATGATACACTGGACTGCTGTTAAGTGGATACTAAGGTACTTGAAGGGGTCTCTCGATCGTAAGATTGTTTTCAGGAATTCAAAGGAGTTCAAGATTGAAGGTTTATGTGACTCTGATTTCTCTTCCGATCTGGACAGAAGCAGATCGATTACAGGTTATGTGTTCACTGCAGGAGAAACAGTTATTAGCTGGAAATCAAGTCTTCAATCTGTTCTTGCATTATCTACAACTGAGGCAGAATATATAGCATTGGTGGAAGCTGTAAAAGAAGCCATCTGGTTAAGAGGTTTGTCAGAGGAGTTCGGTTACAAGCAAGACATTGTGGAGGTCTGGTGTGATTCTCAGAGTGCATTGTGTCTAACCAAGAACAATGTTCATCATGAGAGAACAAAACATATAAGAAGAAGGATGCATTTCATTAGGGATATTGTAGCTGCTGGAGAAGTGAAGCTATCTAAGATCTCAACTGAAAGGAATCCGGCTGATATGTTAACAAAAGTACTCCCTGTGGAGAAGTTCGAGAAAGCTTTATGCTTTCTCAACTTAAGAAAGCACTAAGATGCTTGAATATGTCTGGAGCAGCACATGAGAGCAAAGATGAAGTTGTTACTCGGAATGATTGTCATCAAGGAGGAGTTTGTTGGGCTTGGGCCATGACTTGATGCTGAAAATCATTGAACAGTAACAGGCTCTGACTTGGTTTTAGTCTTTTAGGATTGGGGCTTCTTTCTATTGGGCCTCGGTTTATCTAAACCAAACTAATCTTTGTAATTGCCTTAGTGTATATATAGCTAAGCATGTGTGAGACTGTCTTTTAAGAGTGAGGGTTTCGATTCATATGAACTCGTTCTTGTTCTAGAGAGTTCTTTAGATTGTACTTTGTAATCAAGAAAGATAGTGAATTTCTGGGAGCTCCAGACCGAGATGTAGGATCACATTCCGTGTTCCGAACTCGTAAAATTCTTGTTGCAGTTTTCTTTTATGCATAAACACTATTCGTATGAACTTGAATCAAGAATTTTCAATCAACAACACATTCGGATCAAAGCATGTAGCAAAGCATACCTGCATCAGACCAACTTAGTGAGAAGTGGACATATGTGTTCCCTAATAAAATGCAAAAAATCTAGTTCTTCTGCATATTTTGTAGATATATATTGGAGAAACCGATTAAGTATACCTTGCTGTTTCTTGCCCTAATAGAGACATGAGACAAGACATCAATCATACTGGGAGTCAGCACGGCTACAATACCATCCGGTATCTTCTCTTCTCCTGTGAATTTACTTGCAATAATTACAGTTGGCTTCGAGTAGACTTTATTCTGAACTACATTTAACTCATTCACACAAACCAAATAACCATACGCATCCGCTGAGCTTATAACCTGCCAACTGCTCAACCGAACCATTTTGGTTTAGAGAAAACAGAAAACGAAAAACAGGTTCAGTAATCACCTTGTACGTGGAATAACTCTGAACTACAGTCTTATTTTTATATAAAAAACGTAGCTTACCAGCCTAAGTTTGCGATTTTCCGTAAGAGAAGGATCAAATCTGTTAATAAGAGTTGACAGAACGGCTCCTGGTCCCGCTCTTATAACCTCTTCACTAAAAACATCAATCTGAAAAGGATAAAACGGAACCCAAATGAATGAATATACCAACTTTGAAACTTCTTACTCAAAGAAGAAGCTGGAATTTAGTTTCAAATTACCCGTGCTTGTCAACACGTAACAATTGACTAAGATATTTTGCACTAGGCTGTATTAATCTTAAGTAATGCTGACATCTATCAGCAAGTACTAGTTGTAAACGGTGAAGGACCGCTTTTGTTTGCAATGCCCACTGAACATCATGGTAAGCCTCGCTGATATTATACCAATTCTGAACACAAATGAGGAGTATTACAATATTCATATGAGAATCCTGAGAGTCAATTTTGAAAGAGAAATGAAGCGAAAGAGTGGGAAAAACATGCCTTTGTACAGCAGATAATTTCTTCATTGTTAAATGTAGATAAGCACAAGTTCTCAAGCACTACACAGATGACAAATATTACTTCCTGTTCCAAGGAGTTAAAAAAGCGGATTAATCCATATCTCTCTCTTCGGTGTAAAGAATAATGTTTTCACTATGAAGAAAAAAAAGATACCGGTGGATTATTGAAGTTTAAAGAGATGTCTCGCTTTTCTATTGTTGTTTTAAAACATAACTCCAATGCAATGTCCAAAAAGAGTAAATCTTTTGCTCTTGTACTAGGTGCTCTTAGTGCAGGGTGTAGCTCAATGCGAGCATCAACTAACTTCAGCAGAATTTTTATTTAAAAAACAAAAAAGCATAAGGGTAAATGGTCAACAACTAAGCTATTGAAAGAAGATGTGCAATTAGAACCTCCAGTAGGGGCCCATAGTTCTCTTCTGGAACAAGCCTCTTAATGAAATTCAGGTGATCCTACAATACAAAAGAAATGACTGATCTGTTAGGCTAATTTATATCTTTATAGTGTATAACACAGTGATGAATATCTGTAGTGCTCGGCCTTAAAAGATGTATAAGACAAGTGTACCTGCAATTTTGGTGATAAACCATTGACAGCAAAGACATTGTGACCCTGAAAAAAATAAAATGAAAGAATGAGGTATTACATCTAACATAGCAATGGTTAGTGACAATACCCAGGAAATTAAAATGAATGTTTTAAACATGAACAAATTACCTTAGATGGAGAAAGGAACGTATCAATAGCAGACTAAAGGTCTGCACCTGAGTGAACAGCCTGCAAAGCCAGGTTACAAACTGTTTGTTTAGTTAGAAACTAGGATACATCAAATGGAGAATGTAAATTCCTGAATTTGATATTATATTTCCAAATTGTGAAGCAAACATAATCTAAGATAGGCCAGAGGGACTACTATGTCATCTCTACAACGGTGTTGACTTTAATTATTTAGCTAATTTACCGTTGCAGTTTGCTCTTGAGAATTCTTCACTGCGAAAAAAGAAGAAGAATTAAGGTTGCAAGTGCTAGTGGAAAACAGAGATGCAATTGCCATTAATACCTTTAATGTTTTCAAGTACATTGTGAGGTCACGTATGAGTCCTTCTTTAGCATCACTACTGAAACGAGGCTCTGATTTAATGGGGCGATCAGAACTTGCAAGCCTTTCTTTTGTCAGACCAATGGCCTTAAGTGTTTGCCATCATCAGAAATCCTCCAGGTATATAATCTTCGGAGACAAAAAGCTGATATTTTTATAACAGCCAAAACAAAAGCTCTTGAACTAGTCGTCTAAATAGGATGGATTTTAATTATAACTTTGATGTTATTTTCGGTTCTTTTTTGTTGGGTTAGTAATGAAGATGATGTACAGTTTATTGGTCTTAATCTTCTTTTGATCAATATCTATAAAAGGGAAGAAAGAGAATCAATAGCAAGTCTGCAGTAGAACCATTGTTTTGGCAAAAGACTTGGATCAGTTTTGAAGACTCTTGCAACTGCTTGTTGAACTACTTTTTGGTCAATGTCTTCTCTGCTTTAGAGCAGAGGATTCAGGTGCTTTTGCAGTGAAGAAGACAAGACTTCAAGGTCTGAAGCAGGAAGAAAAGAGTTCATGTTTTCGGAGTTGTATATATAGAGTCTTCTTGGCTGCAGCTAAGGAGTGTGAGAGAAACGTTTTCTTTACAAAATTTGAGTGTTATACATAGCTTTGTGTAAGCAATAGTTGTGTGTGGGAAATACAAGAGGGAAAGACAAATATTCTGTAAGGGGGTTGGGCTTGTATCTTGTATTTAAACTCATTGGATGTTAGTGGATTCTGAGAAATGTTCCCAGCGAGATGTAGGTGAGATTTCTCACCGAACTCGTTAAACACCTCGTCTTCTGCATCATTTCTCTTCTCCTCTCATCTTCGTTCCTCTCTGCATCTTCATCATTTCATTTCTTGTTCTTCATAAGAGTGCAGCTGCTTCTTTTCTTCATTCTAGTTTGTTTCAGCAAAAGAAACAGAGGACTCAGAGTGATTAGGGGTTTTTTTTATCTTAAATATCAGAGCCATAGTTCGGTGTCGCTGACTCAGTAAAGAAGTTCAAACTTGGTGAACCATGTCTGTTTCAAGGGTTGAAATGGAAAAATTCGATGGACATGGAGACTATGTCCTATGGAAGGAAAAACTCATGGCTCATTTGGACATGATTGGCTTAAGTGCAGCCTTAAAGGAAACTGCAATAGTCAAGAAAGATGTAGGTCCAGAAGG
>JAKUCM010003993.1:0-30090 GCA_023374145.1 Lepidium sativum
CAAAGTCAAATCCTGAAAACGAAAGGCGGAATTGGATCTTACACGAGAATTCTGAGTGGTCCTAAATTTTGAAAACCCGAGAGGGAAATAAAGAGACAGCTGAAATAGACAAAAAACAAGTTCTTCTAAATTTTCACTATCTGAACCAGAAATCATAAAACCAATTTGATTAAGCAACAAAAAGACTACATTGCTCGAAGTGACTAGATCTCTGGGGACAAGAGAACAATACATACCAACACTAGAGATTTTTGATGTGTCTAATGGTAAGATCCAAGTTTCAAAACAGTTCAAATCAGCTAACTGGAGTCTAAGAACCCAAACCCAGTAGAGAAAAGAACACCACAATGACTCTGGAAAATTTACAAGGAAAGAACGAAGCTTCGAGATACCCATTAAAACCAAATCCCGTTTTGTATACGTTACAAAGAACAAAAAAGAGAAAGTTTTGTTCTTTATTTGATTGCTGAATTTTGACTGAAAGAAAAGGCTAAGAAAAAGAAGATACCTAGAATTAGGATACTGGCAAAGTAACCCTACAAAACAGCAGATTACTGCTGCTTCTTCGATCTTTGCGATTGACTAAAGGATTATATAGTAGCATTTAGGTGATGATTCCGGTTCATCTTCTTCAATCCGACATTGGAAGATAAAAATCAACGATGAAGAAGAGAGAGATACGGATCTTCTCTTCTGTATAAAAGTTTGGGACATAAAAAAGAGTAAAGTGAATTATCGGAACCCAAAAACCGAAATAACTCCAAATTACACACGCGCCTGCCTCTTGTTCTGTCGGATCCGGTTAAGTCCGGTTCAGTATTGATGTTCTTACCATATTAATGAATAATGATATTCGCATTAATTTTGTGAAATGATTTTTCAAATTAAGCGAATAGAATCACTCTATTAAACACTAATTACTATCTTTCCTTTCAAAAACAATCCTTGTAATGTTGTTATCTACATATTGCACTGAACAGCTTTTCTTTTACAAAAATTTGATTATGACCCCATCTTTCTATAATTAAACAATGGAACCCTAAACGAGAAATTTGTCGTCAGTAACTCAAATCATCAATTAACAGTTTCACTCTGATGCTGTTTCAGCAGATAAGTCTCATCGTGTTCCTCAGCTCCTAAACACTTCACCTCGATCTCATCGTCTTCATCTTCATCTTGGAATTGCTGCATCTCTAACTCCATCAACGCCTGCATTTTTGCTCTGTCACGGTCCCTCGGGTATGTACAATATAAGAAAGAGTAGATTGTGCAACAGATCACCATTGGAATCCCTATCGATGTGTAGAGTGCTTTAGCGAGCGATGCTGCGTTTTCTCTGTCGGTTTCAATCTTGACCAAACTCGAGGATCCTTCAGGGCTCGGTTTATAACCATAGACGTTTTGAGCAAGCATCCCTACAATAGGAGGAGCAAAAGAAGCTAATATCCTCTCGAATGAACTGTCTAACGCGTAGATGCTTGTCCGTGCTCTTTGAGGAACAATTTCTGCAAATATCGGACTGTATAATACCATTCAAGTAGATTCTTCTAAATGGTTAGAGAAAAACAAAAGCTTTCAACAAAACTGAAAATATGTATTGAACTTACCCGTTGGTTCCTGGACCGTTCCATGAGATACATAATCCCATGATGACAAGAACCAGACCGTGGCTAAAAGCCGTGGAGGGATCATCAGGTAATCCGAGAAGCAAGATCGCAGCCAATGGAATTGCAGAGCCAGCGCTTATCTGTGAGAGGATTATCCTACCGGCATTTGGTAACTTCTTAGCGAGAGTATCTCCCATGTATCCTCCAAATAAACCTCCAACAGAGCAAGAAATTGTGAAGAGGGTTACTAGAACCGCAGTTGTTATGTGGGAGAAGCCAACGAGTTCTAGCCACAATGGTGCAAAAGCTAAAGATGACCAAGGGAAGGAGCCTGAAACTCCCTGAGCGACAAAGATTTGGAAAGACGGAATCTTTATAACCATCTTTGCTTCTTTCAATAGATCCTTTATGTCTAACCAGAAAGGTTTGTTTTTGTCATGTTTTGCAATGTTCATGTTGCTGTAATGAGGATCACTGGCAAAGAGTCGGACCAAGATACCGACTATCACGCTTACGAATCCTACCAAAAAGAAGGCCAGTCTCCAGCCAGCGATGCCATTGAAAGATCTGGAGGCCAAGAGGATAGCACAGATATTGCCAAGTATGGAACCAATGTTTGAAGTGAATCCTAACCATCCAAATGCCATGCCCCGGTTACTATCTTCGGTTGAGTCAGCAACTAGTGACTGAATCGCAGGTGTTACAATGGCCAGCCCTATCCCGTTCAAGCCTCTAGACACAGCAACCTGGTTTTAAATACTAACAATGTAACAGTCATTCTATTCATCTTTAGTGACTTTATATAAGGAAATGAATCTCTGATTGTCTCAACTCTTTCCAGCCATACAAATCCATGTCTAATGGTCTTAATTGAAGATTTTCCTAATCAAACTCTATCAAGTTCCAGACTTTGTCCTAACCACATCAACAGATTCCAAAACCCAACAGATCTGATTTCAGTTGGCTTAAAACAGAGGAAAAGTATTAAAAAGTTAAACCTGGAAGAAAGTGGTGGATATTGCGACGAGAAAAGTGGCAGTGGCCCAGAGAAAAGCACCGATGGCGATGACGTGTGCTCGATTATGTCTTGAAGATAAGTAAGCAGCTAAAGGGTAACAAGCAGACTGAACAATAGACCGGAACAGAGTCAGAGCTCCAAGAGAAGTAGGATCCACGTGTAAAGCGTCTCCTACCTCTTTGTAAACTCCTGGAAGCAGAGACTCGTCGGCTTGCTCCATGATTCCGGCAAGATACACCAGAACTAATGTTAAAGTCTCCGATTTCATTGCTTCGCCGGATTTCGATTCTGGTTAAATATTCACCGGATTGAAATCAATACTCTGATCGCACAGGAAGATTTGGTTTCTGTTCTCACTTGCTTCAACGGAAAGACAGAAGTTGGAGTCTTGAGAGTTGACGAAGGAGACGACCGAACAGGTACGGTCCAGATGGAAACTATGACACGTGTACGTATGTGATTTCGTAGAAGCAAAAAGACATGGGATGTGATTTCAAAACGTGGGGCCCGAATAGTTGTGCTCAAATGGAATTGATTTTGTGTGAATCTTCAGAGTTCAGACAAGATCAGAGTCTTACCACAAAGTTGGGGAATCTCATATGTTTTCCTGTTTTGGTATTTTGTCAATGTTATTAACTTGTTTAACTTAATCGGGATTTGTCGTTAAACTCATAAATTCTAAAGATGTCTATATTTTCCTTTTTTGTATATTGTTTATTGTGTTTTTAGAAAATAATTATTAGATCAACAATACTCAATTCATAACTTAAAAATCACATTCTAAATTCTTTTTATAATTTACTACTGTAATGAGAAGAAATCGAATGATACCTAAATCATTAATTAAATCATCCTAACCACCAAAGGGAAAGTAACTCGGCTTTTCTAAAATGAATTTCTAGAAAACAACTTTCATTTTGGTATTTTGGATTCTAAAAATAAATACATTATATATATAAAAGCAGGGTTGTCTCTTCTGGTGTTGACACATCAGCATGACACATCATCTAAAAAACACCAATTAAATTGCTTGATTAATCCAACTCATCAAAAACTAACTTCCCTCTCCACTACTTAACCTTCAAGTAACTATTACTCTTCAGGAATCTAACCACAACTCTGTCCATAACCTACAGGAATTTCCAACACATGTCAGCTGATACGTTTTTACTCTTATGTCTCTTTTGAAACCATTGATATGTATGGTCGTTCTGTCTTATTTATATGCAGAGGTTGTCATGTACTGTTATATCACAAAGCATATCTGAAGTCTGCTACTGTGATGTTTAATACGTTCTTGTTTTTCAATCACAAAGTCTTACTAATGTTTGTAACTAAATCGGGTCATTTTGTATTATCTCTTCTATTATCAACAATAATTATGTTTTGTGTTCAAACAGATGTCACGTTTTTATGTTCTGTTACAAATAAGTTCATAAAAGTAGAGGTTTCGGTTCAATTTTACCTTTGTTTTAGAAGGCTGGAGTACTTTACAACATATGTTTAGTCACAGTCTAATTATCTTTCTTTTTCTCCTTCAACGATGGTCTATTGTATCGCCTTGTTCTGAATTTGGGTGATGTATACAAAATCATTGAACATAGTCTTAAGTATTAGATGATTTGGATTTATAAAATAATTCCATTGGTTACTTTACTTAAAAAGATACGTGATGTTGAAACTTAAAAATGATGAGTTGTCAACACTACTTAACCTTCAAGTAACCAATACTCTTCACGAGACATTAACAATACAATAATTCAATTATTCTACATTAAAAGACATTAACTCACTTCCACTATTAACTTAAATCACTATATACATTTCTCTCTTATTACTATGGAGTCATTCTTATAATTAAATTTAAGGTAAAAACACACTATATTTCATTTGGAATCCCAAAACTTTCAATGTTAAGGTTGAAATGTATTGAATTCTGTTAATCCATTCACCTTTATACAAATAAGAAAGTATAACGTTTAGTTGTTTCTCTTCCTACACTTACAACTACAAGAAAATAATTAACACATATCTTAATTACTATGAACACACAATTAAAACATCCAGTGACTACTCAACTCTCCTAACTCATATCTATATAATCGTACATGACAACAACTTGTTCTATCTCCAGTAATTCATCCTAAATTACTATGATATGGCTTCTCAAACACCAAATTCCTCTGCTCTCATTCCAAAAAAATACCTCTCACTGAACTTGTTGTGGGGAAAACAATGCAGCATGTCATGGTCCGCATTTTACGTATGTGGGAGGCACGAAACCCCAAACAGAACGGAGCTCTCATCAGCTTTGATTTCTTACTATTGGATGAAAAGGTATGAAAGTCGTCTATTATGGGTTTACTTTTGATAAAAGGGATGTAACTAACATCTCCACTAACATAAAACTCTATCAATAGTTCTTACCTACAACAAAAATCAAAGTAATTATGTGCTCTACCTGCTTAACGTTTTCTTTTAACATAAAATGTGCTAATATAGTTTTCTATGTTTCAACCAATGTACTTAATGTACAAAAGTCATTCCCATCGATGTTCAGTACTTTACACATCCTTTTCGCTTATCCATACATATTCAGGAAACCGTAATGCAAGGGTCCATCTACCACCGTCGCATGGAGAAATTCAAAAACCAGCTCGAAGAAGGCAACGTTTATATACTTAACAACTTTAAGGTTGTCCCCAGCTATTCTCACTACAAGATTACAGATCATCAACATTCAATTGTACTCAATGGTACGGGATGAGTTAAGTTACAATAAAGATGAAGAAATAGCTAACTACATTCAATTGTTGTCCAACCTAAATGAAGAGCAACTTTCTGTTTACGAAGCAGTCATGGATTCAATCATCAACTGCAAAGGAAGACTATTTTTCGTTAATGGCCCAGGTGGTACTGGAAAACCCTATATTTATAGGACAATAATTTCCAAACTCCGATCCGAAAAACGTATAGTCATCCATGTTGCAACTTCAAGTATAGCCGCAACACTTCTACTAGGAGGAAGAATTGCTCATTCTCGATTTAAAATACCAATAGATCTCCATGAAGACTCGATGTGTGATATCAAACCAAGAACAATGCTCGCAGAATTGGTTGAGACAGTAGATCTAATTATATGGGATGAAGCACCAATGGCACATCGTCACACTTTTGAAGCATTAGATCGCACATTAAGAGATATCATGAGTTTTATCGACCCAGATGCAGAAGCAAAACTATTTGGGGGAAAGACAATTTTGTTAGGTGGAGATTTCAGACAAATGTTACCAGTCATCTCACAAGGAAGCAGACAAGATACAATTCTCGCAACACTTAATATATCTTATATTTAGCAAAGTTGTTACATTGCCACTCTTACCAAAAACACGAGAATGAAGCAAGACGAAAAAACTTTGCTGCATGGATTTTACAAGTTGGGAATGGCGAGGCTAAAAGTGTCAATACTCTGAACGAACCTTCTCTAGAAAATTACTACATAGAGATCGAAGACACATTACTCTTGGAAAAAGGAGAAAACTCAATGAGAGAAATGCAGGAAGCAACATTCCCAAATCTCGAAAACTCTTTCCAAAACTGTGTATATCTGCGAGGTCGTGCCATCTTAACACCAAGGAATGAAACTATTGATAAGCTAAATGATTTCTTCTTAGCAAAAGTTGGAGGTGACATGAAAGAGTATCTTAGTGCTGACAGTATCGCTGATGATGATGACCTTGATGGAGTTAACCTTGTATACACTACAGAGTACCTAAATGCACTCAAGTGTTCAGGATTACCAAATCATCACCTACCTTTGAAGCAGTATGCCCCAATCATATTGTTAAGAAACATAAACCAAAGGCAAGGTTTATGCAACGGGACTAGACTGCTTGTTACTCGTTTAGGTGAAAAGGTACTTGAAGAAGATATACTAACCGGTACCAATGTTAAGAAAAAGGTGTTTATACCAAGGATCATTATGACAACGGCAAATACAAATTGTCCATACAAAATGCGAAGACGACAATTCCCTATTAGAGTTTGTTATGCAATGACAATAAACAAAAGTCAAGGCCAAAGTTTACAAAATGTGGGTATCTATCTACCCAAGCATGTATTCAGTCATGGCCAACTCTATGTTGTTTTATCTCGCGTCACATCAAAAGAAGGGCTACGAATTTGGAGTGCCACCACACAAAAAGAAAATAAATCAGCCATTAAAAATGTCGTATACAAAGAGATTTTCAACAATCTTCACTATCATGCCACAAGTAATTTCATATACAATAAATACCCATATTGATGTATGTAAGACTTCAATGTTGTAATTTCAGTGTTTCTATATTGTACAGAAAGGAACCGAGAATAACAAGTTCAACCACTTCAACATGGCCAATATTCATCAAAGTAGTCTCAACTCTTAACAAAATATTCAGCCAAAATATTGTTCATCAATATCTAAAACATTTGTTTCTCTTTCTGTAATAAAACTCTCATAGTTCTCCCATAATAAAAAAATTGCAACAAAATGACATAGATTTAAAAAGGATCTCGCCGCGTAGCGCGGGCACTCACCTAGTTGATATTAAAAGAAAAAAAGAACAAAGTAGCTTTAGATTTAGAAATACCTAGCCCTTAGCGTAAAAACTAGAATCAATATATCAAGCTAAACCGAAAATATATATTCGGTTCTGTTTTTAATTTTGTCAAATAATGGTTTGGTTCTAAATTCTAATTTTTGGTTTTGTTCTGTTCTGTTCTTAACCAAAAGCCGAACAAAATTAAATAAAAATTAAATATATTTGTATAATTGATTATATTTAATCATATTTTTTAGATATTTAATTATTTTTTTTGTTACAAGTATTCGGAATCAAGTCAGTATTATTTTAGATCTAATTTGATTCTATTTATTTGAAATCAAAATTAAAATGGAATCAAGTCAGTCTTCTCATCTCCCCTTCGTCTTCTCCTCTATATAGGTTCTTTTAACGAAATTCAAAAGTCTTCCTCCATTGTTCGAGAATTCACCTAATGCAGCTCAGGAGTTGACTATTGCAAGTAAGTTTGTGTATGTATATGTATGAGTCTTCAAGGTAAAACTAAGAACATAATGAGTTTAGTCTATGTGTATGGTACATATATACAATAATAAGCTATGAAAACGTTTTGCATTGTGTTCTTACAGTACGCTATTTAGAGATTTGTTTAGAAGTGAAAAAAGAAAAAAGTTAGTTACTTCATATTATAACGAATGCTTTCGATTCAAGCATATTGGAATGTTGTTTGGAATATTAGAATCTTATATGGAATGACGAACAAATACCATTCTATCTTTAAGTACAAATTAAATAGAGATCGATACAAAATGTCAGAAAACAATTTGTAAATTATGTTGGAAAAAATGCTATAATAACTTAGTTTTCGGTGGGTGATAAAACAACGAAGACTTTATATGATTCTATCACCAAGGATTATAATTATAAGTTATTTTAAAAATAATTTTGATATTTATGTAGTAAATATAATTTAGATCATAAGAAGACAATTTAATACAAATGATATACTTTTTAGTCATTTGGTTATATATTACATCCAACTAATTTATATATATATACAAAAAAATATAATTTCATCCAAACACATTATTTTAGATGTAGTTTTCGGATAAAAAAATATCATCAACCAAAAATACATATCATTTAAATAGATTATATAGATGTAATTTTTAAATGAAAGAATGAATCCGAAGCCAATTGGAAAACCGAATACAAAGGGCTAGAAATAAGTATGGTAAGTAAGTGTTTGACTAAAATAGAAGTGTTGACTAGATGGTTTTCAGATAAAATTGGTCCACTAAATTATCTAACCAAAATTTGGGCTTAGAGTCCATAACAGTCTAAACTCTAAATTAACTCTCGATCTTTTTTCTTTATGGGTTTGTCCTACAACTCACAAACATATCCGAGACTGTCTTCTTTGTACTAAAAATAGATATGTTCAAAAGAAAAAGTCAGATATTAACAATAATTTTGGTGGTATAATACATATAAAAATAAAAAAAGGTTCATAAATCCTTCTACTATGTCTCTCTATGTAGAAATGTGTAAAAATCCTCACACAAATTAAATCCTTTATCAAAAAAAATCCAGTCAACTTTGAATAGAGATATTCATGTTCATAATATAGTCAACTATCTTAAAACTAAATATATATATAGTCAACTATAAACTATTCATTCTTAATTAATGCCTTAATTATTTTAGGTACAAGCTATGTATAAGGAGTTAGGTACAAGCTAAATATCAATATTAATGCCTTAATTAAGATTTTGCATCATACACACATATTGACCAGAACAATAAAATATGACTTGGACCACAAACGCAACTCGAAGTTTGTGTTAGTGTTTTTCTTTTGTTTTTGAAAATTGTTAATCAGTGTTTCAAATCAAATGATGAACACTTTTAGTTGGTTTTAAATATAGTGTGATGAATGAACATGAACCTCAGCAAATCAACAATAAGTTTAAATCAGATTCAATGAACCTAGACGCATATATGTTTGAAACTGTGAAGATTCAAGGATAAAACAGTGGTTCCCATAAGTTCAATAATTAAACATCAAAAAAAGTGGGATTAAACTATTCAAATTGGGAACATTATTAATCCTCCCAATATAACTACTCAGTCTTGACTTTTCTAAGTGACATCACTGCTTAATTATACACTTTAAAGTCCTTCCACTAATCACTTTTGTTCAGCGGATTAAGATGCATTGAACCTAGACATATGTTTTGAATCAATTTCTTTATTTCAATACGGAGTTTCATCGATACTGCTAAAGCCAAAAGTTAATATCTTCACTTGATTATGATCATGTTCTTTTTCTCGTGGGATAACCACCGTGATTAGCGAAAAACAATAAAATTCTCTCGCAAAAAAATTAACAATAAAATAATAAATAAAGAGTTTATCTAAATCTTAAATCTTAAAAACTCTCACCCATTGTCTCTCAAATGAAAGATTTTTTTTTTTTTTTTTTGAGAAATTCTCTTAATAAAATATTATTATTTAATATTGTTATTATTACTTTTTTGATGAAAAACTCTTGTGAGAAATTACCATTATGAATGGTTTTAAAATTTTACTATTTTATTCTTTTCACATTTACTATGTTAAGTTATTCCGTCGATATTTGCTGCAACTGATCAAAAATACACACATTATAGGATATGTATTTGGGATTATTTTGATCGATCATGATGACTTCTTAGACATGCGCAAAACAACATGTCCATGTCCAGTTGAAGTCGTCTATGTCATTCTAATTAGCAATTTTCATCACTATTAGTTCGATCATAGACCGATCAGAATCTGAATCGTTGACTTTGAATCTGAATCACTGAAAACAATAGGAATTAGAAATTTTACATGTTGGTCGTTAAACTAGCAACCACAAAAATAACATATTTTTGTAGCAGTTGTTTTTTTTATATATAATTATTTTGTAATTTTTTTTGTGGCGGTTGTTGGTCGTGCTATGAAACAACAAGGCCTTTGTTTACACAAAACAGTAATATATCAAACTTATACATCATTTCCAAACATAATTACACACTCATCGATCATGACACTATAGTTTGCATGACTTATTCAATCGTGACCGAGCTTACGTACCAAGGCCACTGTCAAGGCCATCTACAATATTACACATACGTACTTCATAATTATACAACATCATCATGCATGCGTTACATGATTTAGATCATACAAACTTACGTGCGTACATAAACCCCACATGCAAAAACCCGTAATATTTCTTAAACTTTTAACCCAAAGCAAGCATCTAGAGCTTCTCCGATTGTCAAATAAACTTTGCCACCGATTGTGTTGATGAACTTTGCTTGATTCAGCTTGTGGATCACTTCCCATTTTGGGTTAACGATTACTAGCTGCAAAAAAAAAAGAATTAAGCAAATAATATCGTTAATTTTTCCTGATAATATTTTTTTTTTGATAAGCCATTATTTCGTAGTTTTTTTCAATGTGAAAGATGGATTAATTAACATGTATGAATGTAAATTTATATTACCTCAGCACCAATTTGTTTAAGATTATTATGAAGCTCCACTAAAGCAGTAATCCCCGATGTGTCGACATTGATCAAACCTGTCAATAAATAAATATGATAACAATTAAACAAAAAAGTAATACAAATTTCATTTTTTTCCCGTAGTTAATTAAATAGATTTTATTTATGGATGATTGCTATATAGTACTTTAAAATTTGCATTATTGGTCGTAAGACTTACTTGACATATCAAGGACTACAAACAGGATCTTTCTCTTGGCATTGCTTTTCGTGTTTTCTTCTTCCTTTTCCTCGTTAATCCATCCCATTACCCTAAGCATACGTATACACGCACGATTTAATACATAATTATTCCAAATTTCCAATATATATAAAATATATGAATGGTTAAACTTTGTAATATAGAAGAATATTCGTATATGTATACCTTTCCTGGATAAACGTGGCATTAGCAAAGCACAACAATGCAGACTTGACACGAAATATCAAAACTCCTGGAATCTGAACCGTCACAGGGTATTGATTGGTATCTGCAAATATATCGGTTCCTGGCATCCTCCCAAGCGTTTCAATCCCGGGACGAACTGATATTACTATGATTTTGGCAAACGAAATAGCGACCTAGCAACATATAAATATCATGTTATGATGAATTTCATGAAATTAACTTGTATATAGTTTGATGTAGAGGTAGCTAGTGTAATGTACGTACCGCGACAAGAAGTCCGATCTCCACAGAAGCGAATAAAACACCAAAGAAGGCTCCAATGAGTGCTAGAAAGTCGAATTTATCGATTTTCCAAATGTGAATAGCCTCATTAATATCTATTAATCCCGGAAGTGCTGACAGAATTATAGAAGCGAGTATGGCCATTGGAGTATAGTAGAGAAGCTTCGTTAGACACTCGAGTGCTACAAACACCGTCACCGACATCACTATGTTCGACATCGCCGTTTCACATCCAGCAGCAAAGTTCACCGCAGTTCGAGAAAATGAACCAGTAGTAGCGTAACATGATGTGAAGGAACCAATAACATTCATAAATCCAATAGCCACCATTTCTTTGTTTCCATCGAGTCTGTATCCTTTTATTCCCGCGAACGACCTTCCTACCGCAATAGCCTCCTGGTATAACAAATTGAATTACTATTACGAAATTAAAATATTATAGATTGATTTTCTGTATTATATTAATTGTATTTATGTTTACAATGGTTATTAAGGGACCAAAATTGAAAATTTTATAGGGAAATGACCAATACAACTCTAGAAATATTAATTCAAAATAATGCTTTCTCATTAGTTCTAGACATTTATTAATTGAAAAAAAATTTCAAGAATTAATGGTTTTCTTAATGCATGATTCAGAAAATCAAAATTTTGGTAAGGAATGTAATACTGGTATTGCTTAAATGAAACTGGGTAATAATACTTACGGTTAAAGCAATAATGGCAATGATTAATCCGATTTTAGCGATTTGTCCAAGATGAGGAGTATTAAAGTCAAGATCACTGATGGAGATTGGATTAAGACCTCCTTTGATGTGCCTCACCGTCTTCACGCCATGTTCGTCGGCTTTTGTGAGAAACACCATTAACGTTGACACTACCACGGCGATCAACGGAGCTATTGCCGGCAGCCAAAACAATTTCTTGTTCTTCTTTCCCTATTATTAAACATTTATAAATTAATAATGTTGGATTGAAATTACACTAAAATAATAATTTTTTATTAATTTATAAAGATTATTAATTTATGGATATATTAACTAAACTAAAAATTCATTTTGGGACCATAAAATTATATTCTTTTATATAGGTTTTTAGTATATATTAATTTATAGAGTATTAATTTAAAAAGGTTATATTGTATTTACTTATTTCAGTCCATTATTATATTTTAATATTTATTTAGGATTTTTTGTGAACAAAGCCAATTTATACCTCAAAATATATCTTTAGAATCTCCTAATTTTTATCGGAACAACAGGCTAAAAAAGAGTGCAGCAGTGTGTGTTTACGATTGTATATGAAAAAGAAATGTCTAATATAAAATAAATATTTTTAACACGTTAAACACGTTGAATTTGCGTGTAAAATAATCGATAACTATATATGGTGGTCGATGAATGAAACTTAAGAGAAATTTAACTTACAATAAAGCGAGTGATAAGGATAAAACTGAGGAAGGAACATCCAAGGATGAAAGTGTGAGGGCTCCATTGTTGTTGACATGATTTCCAGACAGCTCGTACAACAGAGATAATGTCCGTGTTGGTGGTGAAGTTAGAGATACCAAGTAAACTTTTGAGCTGTTGAAGTCCAATTACAATAGCTGCACCACCCATGAACCCTACTATAGCTGCGTGCGACAGAAAATCCACCAGAAACCCTAATCTGAATAATCCAAAAGAAGCTTGGAAGATCCCGATGAAAAAAGTTGTAAGTAGGACCAGTTTCTTGTACCCCAAGGGATCTGTTTCTGGATCGATGAGTTTTGTCAACATTGAAGATATAAGAAGAGATACTACAGCCACTGGTCCGATTGCTATTTCTCTTGATGTCCCCATAAATGCGTAGATCAATGGTGGTACCACACTCGCATCTGTTAATATGTAACGCTTCATTATAAATATATTATTTGGAATGGAAAAAAACTCAACTCTAGAATTTTAATATATTATATAAACTCACATAGGCCATACTGAGGATCAAGCTTTGCAAGAGTTGCATAACCAATGCTCTGCACACAAAAAGAGTGTGTTGATATATCAGATATCTAAACCGATCAAAAGCTTATTCGCAGTTTGTGTATATATACCTGAGGAATGCAGAGACTAGCGAGGGTTAAACCAGCCATGAGATCGTTCTTAAACATAGTGAGTTTATAGTTTCTGCACCAACCAAAGATTGGGAAAAAAGCTTGGAGGACAGAGAGGATTCGTTTTGCGAGAGGCTGTTTTTGAAGTGACTTGAACTTCTTGGCTGTGGTTAGGAAAGTGTCTTTGACTTGGCTTTTAAGCTCATGCCACGGGCTAGGTGGTTCAGGACAGTCAAGCAGCCACTTTGAGCGGTCAAGTTGGTCTTGACCGGCTGGTGCGGCTGCAGATGAACCAGAGTTGGCGACAGCCATCTGGATCATATGTGTTGAATTTGAAGTGTTTGGGAGAACTTGATGAGAGAGAGATTCTGAACTCTCTGAATCTCTCTCTTTCATCGTCTTCTCGACTTTTGGAGTTTTGAGGAAGCTTAACTATGGATATGTTAAGTGATTGAGCATTCAAATTGTGTGATGCTGAAGTAAATTAACTGATGCTCTAATCTTATATACACATGAGTTAGTGGAATCCCATGGTGTCTATTTTTTTGTTAATTAAAACCAAAAGCACATAAAAGTGATTTCTTTTCTGGAAAAGTATATAAAATAATAGTAGCGCTGTACAAATTGTGTAAGATATCCAAGTTATCTGTTCCAAGCATTTATAATCTTAGTATAACCAAAACTAATACATAAATAACTTTTGTACAAAATCAGTTTATTAGAGTACATTTGGAGAATTGCATTAGGTCAAATTGGTTAAATATCCATGAATATTATATTTTTCATAAAATTTGACTTCTAAAAATCGCATAATTCTATATGATAAATTTTTAAGTTTGAAAGTTTGAACTCTAGATTAAACTTTGTAATTCTAGTTATTGACAAAGAAAATTACATAAATTAATAGTTATATTTATGAAGAAAATTAAATACTGTCATACCTAATTCACATATTTTCCTAAAATTCAGGTCCAAAATAAACTTTAATTATATGATTTTGTTCAGAATATTCAATATGTTAAAAAGCCTTTTGTTTGATTAGTTTTCTGTGTCTAAGGAATGACGTGGTAGGTGAAAATGAAATGGAACCTCAAACAGAGTTTCTCATCTTATCCACGCATTTTTATGATGAAAATTGAAAACATAGTTTATAAGGTGTAACAAAATAAACGTCTAAAATATGGTTTAAATCCGGTTTAAGTAAATTGACATTATTTGGTTAGACTTTTGGATAGGCCAATGATGAAGCATGTGATGGGTTTTAAAAGCGAAGTGGTTACGCCACAGCCAATAGATGAAATGTCGTTGTCTTGGTCGGAACCAAGTGGAGAGGACACTAACATCAGACCAAAGTCAAAGCCCTCTATATTGTTAAATGTTAATGCACATATAGGTTTCATATATATTTGGTAAATCTCTAAATTTTATTAGACAATAGATAATGTTTTTACAGAAAAAAAAAAGATTTTTTTTGCTAATACATGGAATTGCCATAGATTGATTACTATGACTACATGTCTTATCTAGAGGAATGGTTTAGCGAGGGGTAAAGAAACAGATCAGATGGAAAACAAACTCATGATTTTGGCGTATGGAGTAAGCATTTGGATCCCTGTAAACTTTCATATAGCACTAGATTCACTTCCAATTATTGCTTTATTAATGTTCTCTCTCATCCAAACTTCTTTGATCTATTCTCCTCTGGTACGGATTATTGCTTGTTAATCGATTACAGTAAACCGTAATGAAGATTAAACCCAACAATTTAAACCCAAATTTGGCCCTATTGCAAACCTGTTTAGCCTAACCTAACCCGGTTTCAAAAATTGATAAAAAAATCCCCCAAATCGTTAACTCTTGAAGAACCTTCATTGTATTGTCCTTATCTACCACCAATACCTCTTCTTCTTTGTTTCAAGCAATCGAACGCGGGGATACAAACCAATATTTTAATAGCCATCAATATTTCGTCCCAATTTTTTCATACTTTTAAAAATATTAAGGAAAAGCAATAAGCATTATATTACGATATTGGGGCATATCCAACAAGGTGACCGAGCCAGAAATTTTCTTTATGGGTATTAAAATATTTTTCCAAAAACTATAAAATTTAATCTAAAATATGTCGTTATAAATATATACTAAGTTCACTTCTATTTGCAAATGCTTAAATCATAAGTTCATTTTTTACATTTTTCTACATTTATTTGCTTATTATTTCATTTGATCTTATTTTCTAAAATATCTACTTGTACATCTTAGATTTAATTATGGTATTTTTTTCAAACAAAGAACGGTTTTCAAATATACATAATAAACTGGGATAGACTAGTAAAAATTATGTTTGAAACTAAGTTAATGTAACCTGCAAAACAATTATGTAATTTTTTTTTCAACTTAAGATTTTTACATAAAGACTAGGAGGAACTTGCAAAGTACAAAGAAATTTAAAATAAAAGTTTAATTTTTTAAACTATGGACGAGGAAATCGGCTCGATAATTCAAAGAACGAGAAATAATATGAAGAGAGAAACAAGTGAAAGAACATTTCAACATTGAAAAGTCTTCTAGGTAAGGGGAGAAAGCAAGCCAGTCTTCAGGATTACTAAACAGCTTCAAAATATCTGAATCGTACGTCGCTAAATTAATCTCCAAGATATTGAGAGAAAGGAGGCACTCCATTGCCAATAAAACTGTTTCAACCTCTGTGTGTAACACTGATAAACTTCTCGAAATCAACTTAGCACCATGAAAGGCACCCTCCATAGAATCCATGAAATATAATCAACCAATACTAGAAGATATATCTAGCGTGTGCCAAGCTCCATCCACAAAACATATATAGCCAGTTAAAGCCAAATTTGACACCATTGGACGGGCCACCTCACTCCAACTAGGGGACTCATCCACAAGGTTAATATAAGAATTAGGCTTTGACTTGTTGTTTGCATGAATCCATTCTGATGATCCAATTCGACTTGTCGTAGAATGTCCCTAGGTCCTTATCAGAATTTGAGAACACTTTTTAATTTTTCGCCTTCCAAATATGCCATAAAGTCCACAGAAACACCAAATTATTAGCTTGTTCCAAAGTTCTCCAAAATAAGTAATCAATGTTAGACCAAACCGAAAGGACCAAGGAAACAAGTAATAGTTGATGGTATATCCAATAAAACCCAAGTCTGAATAGCTGGCGGACATTCAAATAATACGTGATTTCGACTGCCCATTAACCCAAGATAACACACAAATTATCACATTTTATCCTTCTACTTCTTAACTTATCTTTCACTGCCACACAACCTCATATAACTTGCCAAATAAAATTCTTTAACTTTCCTGAACAATTCAACTTCCAAGCATGCGCTTGTAAGATCTTCAAATTTGGGTATGTAGAACCCACAAACATTGACCGAATGTGTTTCCTCAATCTTATAACCGAACTTCACTGTATAACGCCTTAATTTTGAGAAATTCCATCCCCAACAACTAGTTCGTCAAAAACGTGAGATATGAAGACCTATAACTAATTTAACATCCTCAGGAACTAAAAATTTTCGTAAAGGAATCTCACGCCAAGATCTAGTAATCGGATCAATAAACTAGTCAATAGTTAAATTTGGGACTAACTCGGGTTCATTTCCCTTTGTTGGTCTCGGAATGACATCAGGAAACCAAGGATATTGCCATACAAATGTAGATTGGCCATCATCAATCCTTCTAATAATTCCTTAACTAACTAGCGATCATGCTGAAATAATACTTCTCCAGCCATAAGATGGAGAATTAATATTAGTATTATCCATAGGACTATTGTTTTTGAAGTACCGCCCCTTAAACACTCATGCAAAAAGAGAATTTGGATGATCTAATAACCTCCATAATTATTTTGCAAGAAGAGTTGTATAGAATTCCTCAAGAGCCTTGGAACCTAGTCCCCCTAACACTCCTTGGTTTAAACAATTTCTTCCATTTCAGTAAATTAATTCCTTTCGAGGTTTCCGAGTTACTCCACCAAAAATTAGAAATTGTTGAATTTAACTTCAAAATGATCGATTTTGGTAAACAAAAGCACGAGATGACATAAGTGGGCAATGTCGTTAATACTGACTTAATAAGAACCTATTTTCCTCCTTTAGATAAAAATTTAGATGACCAATTATTAATCTTCTCCATTAATTTTTCTTGAACAAAAAAAAAACTTTTGTTTTAGCTCCTCCTAGACTTTTGGGTAATCCTAGGTATGTCACACACCTCCTAGCGCTGCAATACCCAAAGACTTATGAATAATACATATGTCCTCCTTCAACACTGAATGACCAAACTGAATTAATAACTCATAAAAATTAATCTATTGTCCAGAATATTTTTCATAATCATCTAGAATCTTGTTAATAGCAAGAGCATCAATCTCATTAGCCTTACAAAAAAAAATTATCATCTGAAAAAAGAAGATGAGAAACCTTTGGACTCGCTCTTGCAATAGCAATACCGGTAATCTGCTTATCAAATTCGGCTTTCCGCAAAAGTCATACCAGCACCTTAGTACAAAGAATAAAAAAATATGGAGATCAAATGTACCCATGACGTAAACCTCTCTTTGGATTAATCATACTGTGAGGATAGCCATTAATTAGAACCGAATATTCAACTGTATGGATGCAATGCATCACACATTTAATCCAATGATCATGAAAACCAAATCGGTGAAGTAACTTACCATGAACGCCCACTCTATTATGTCATAGACCTTGCTCATGTCTGTTTTAATAGCCATGAATTACTCTTTGACAACTTAATTAGTTTAGAGAGCGTGAAACTTTTCTTGCGCTACAAGAATATTATTCGAAGTTGATTAGGTTTATGAGACCAATTTTGGGAGAACCTTTTCTTATCTTAGAAAAATGACCTTAGCAATTATTTTATACCCAACATTACATAAACTAATCGGTATAAATTCTGACATTTTAGTTGGTTGCACAATCTTGGGAATAAGTTGTCTTATTTAAGTCATTCTTGAATCTACCATCATGAAAATTTTTATTAAGCAGATTCACCAGATCTATCTTAATAACCTCCAAAAAATTTTGGTAAAATAAAACTGTCATCCCGTCTGGTCTTGATTTTTCGCTGGATCTAATAAAGTCTTTCTCACTTCCTCCTCTATAACATTTGCTAATAATTGGCGATTATTTTCATCAGAAACTTTTGCATTAATACTACAAAGAGAATCCGAATAATTGGTTGATTTTGAGGAAGTGAATTAACATAAGACTCCGCTTCCTGAAAAATATTCTCATCTTTAGTAATCCAATTTTCACAAGAATCCTTGAGCCAACAATAAACAATTATGTAATTAGATTTAGGAATTTGATGTGAATTGATTGAAGGGAATAAATGAAAAGAAAAAATGAAAACAAAGTAACAATAAATCAACTATAAATATGTTATGTCAAAATTAATAACTAATTTATATTTTAGATTTGATTACTTTAATATATATATTTAAATGGATTGGAGTTAATTATATATTTGATGGGGTCAAAAAAATTATTTTAAGGGGGTAGATTCAATTTGTTTAAAATGTCAACATGTGTAATATTTATGAAAAATGTGGGTGTCACTTAACATCCCTCCTTTATTGTTGTCTCCGCCACTGATCTTTATTTTTAGGATGGTGAAACCTCAAAATGAAAATTTAAGTTGAGTAAACTCCAACAATAATCTTCAAAAAACGTTTTAAGAGTATTAGAAATTTTTGTTATAATCCCTAACATCAATAAATGTTTAAAATAGAGATAAAACTTCATAACTATACATAAAACACACATTAAAATTATTACACACATTATTACATGAAAACTTAAAGTTGTATGATAATTAAAATTTATATTTATAATAATAAAACATATATAACAAATATAATATCAATACTAAATATTTATATTTCTGTAATACTTCTATAACAAAAACATCCTATTACATCAAATGTCTATGGACAAAAAATATTAGAGGTTTCATATCAAATTTACACTAATATTAGTATCATGAAACAATTTATAATATTTGTATTCATGTAATTTGTTTAAAATTTTGTAATTTGTCTCTAATTTTGTAATTTGTTTTTAAATTTGTGATTTGTGTTTCATTTTGTAATCTGCATTAAAAATTATATATTTTTTGTTTGTAAAACATTTTATTTGATGTTATATAATATTTGTTCAAGATTAAAAAAAACGTTTATTTTATATTTTAGTGGGCTTGTTTGATATAAAACAAAATTTAATAGCAAAACTAAAGTTACTTATAAATTAAAGTACTAAATCATAAATATTCAATAATTTTAAGGGAATTATGAAACCTCAAAATTTGAGTTTTTGAATAGTGCAACCTCTTGAGATTTTAAAATTTTGAGATTTTGAGATTTTAAGATTTTGAGATTTTAAGAGCATTTCTAATGGTTATCTTTAAAATTCTCCACAAAATGGGTTAAAATGAGGTACACTTAAAATGAGAGGTACTTTTTCTCCAATGGTTAGAATTTGCGGAACAGTTAAGATTTAAGATTTGTAACCGAGAGATTTAGTAACCAAGATTCAAGAGATTGGAGGCCATAAGGCCAAGATTGAGAGGGAGTTTATGAAGAAAGTGAATATATTCTTTATGAGATTCGAGGCCAGGACCAGGACCAGTATGTTACATGAGATCCTATTTATACACAAAGACTATCTAGACTTCTCTACAAACATACAAGCACTATATGACAAAAGTTACCCAAAATGGTAACATTCAAACGGTTCTTTAAAGGAGATGGAGCCTCTTTCCTCGTTGGTTCAACGACTCTATTTGGTCACATGTGCTGAGTCAAAGTAGCATCCTAACTCCTTTGGTCAGCCCTCTAGTTCTTTTACCACTTTAATTAGTCATCTAATTGCTTTGCTTCCTTGTATTAAAGAAAATAGTTATCTTTCTCTTCATTTTTCTCTACTACCACATTCTTATAAAACCCTTATAAAACTCTTATAAGAATAACACCTTGATGTACACGGATCAACTTTTTACTTTGACTTTACTTCTCTTTGTGCTTTGTATTGCACTTAACCTCAGTTCTTTTTTGCTTTACATGAATCATACATTGTTCAACGTTCAAGATGAGCTTCACATTTCATTGCTCAGTTTAACAAATCGCACATAAAAAATTCAAATAAAAATGAGGGAGATGAATAGTGTTCCCTCAAATTTGAGTGGATATTGTTCAAAAACTTATTTTTTCCTAAAATGATAAACTATTGGAAATAATTTTTCGTAACTTTTTTTTTATTCTGATTTTTTTTCTGAAAAAAGAAATAAAAATGATTTAAGCATTTATTGAATTTACAAAAATCTTAAAATTTAAGGATGGGAGGACTTGTTAGAAAAGTAGACTAGCAAATACAAGAGAAAAAAAGAAGAAGAGACTATGGAATAGTTGGGAGAAAAAGACAAATGAATAAAGTGACATACGAAAACAATTATATTCGACATTTGATATTTCATTAATTGGGCCTGCCCTACCATAATTTATATTTGGATAAATCTAGGTTTTGTTCCTTACAAATCAATAGTTTTTTTGCAGATTTGTTATGTTTTGAAAGAAAAAAAAATCTGATTCCAATTTATTTAAGTAAAGCAATGTATTGTTATTATTTATGAATTCAATCAAAAATGAGCAGTTAGAGAGAGAGGGAAACAAAATTTACCAGCAAATCACTAGAGGACCAAAGAGAGAGAGATATGGTAAAAAAATATTTTTTAAATTAACGTCCACGTGGACTGACAAATGTTAGGTTGTCACCAAAACTCACCTAATTGTCGAACGTTAAACAAAAACACACGTTTCCATTATTCGCACGTGTGCTTACGCACGTGCAGCAGCACTGTATATCCAATATCCTGAGGATGCTTCGTTAGTTAATGGGCTTTAATAGATTGATCTCGAAAGCCCATACAAAATTCCCTTTGATATTGGCCTTAGTAATTTCAACACGAGTGTAGTTTTCTTCTTTTTATCGGCCCATAAGTAACAAAGACCCAAATACTCAGAAAAGAGTAATTTAAGATTAAGACATTCATGCCATCAAACTGCCAAAATCTTCACGACAGCCATATTTGATTGTCTAAAACTTTTTTTTTAAACATGTGTTTTCTGCGAATATAATAGGAACTATTTGACAATTAATATATAAAAAAGGATTAGAGACAAAAAAAATCGCAAGTAGGATGTTAAACATGGTATTACCTAATAACGAACCTACCATTACAGTGATCGAAAGAAGCTTCTAGTTTTATCCAAAAAAAGAAGAAGCTTCTAGTTATTACTCTTCTTTCTATTTAGTTCGCCATCACGTGTCCTTCGAAATAGCCACAAAAGTCCATTGGTTTCAGGTGTGGTTACATGACCACTTAAAACAATCACGTGCACTCTTTCATCTCACTGACCACTGACCTACTCTCACGTGTTTAACTTTCGTACCTGACAGCTTCTTCTTTTTTACAAAAAAAGTTCACTGTATTCGTCAATTGTGGCCACTATCAATTTTCGGTTTAATTCAGTCGTGCGCAAATGTGTTTTATGCTACAGAAATGCACAAGAGCCAAGTAGCTGACCAGTTATAATACGGTTGTTCCGTCATTATGTTTGAATTTATTTTAATTAAAGCATTTTAGAAACTATAATGACAATTATAATAATAATCCAATCTTCGACAAAAAAAAAATCGAATATACCATATAAAGTTTTTATATAATTAGTAATCAGTGAAATCGAAGCAGGTGATTTATATATAGTTTCCGCCAATTTTCACATTACATCTTTAGTTTGTCGACATAATAATTTATTATGAGAAAAAATATCAAAATTAAAAAAAAAATCTGAAAATATAAACTTACTCTCTAAAACTACGAGCAAGAAAATCAGTTTTATATTTCAGAAAATGAGAGACTACACAAACAAGAAACAATGAAAAGAACTCTTCAACCTGATAAAGTCTTATAGGTAAGTGGAAAAAACAAACCAGTCTTCAAGATTAGCCTCGAACCATTTTGATGCATCCGTATCCGCCTTATTGAATATTTCCATAGGGTCAATATTAGTATTGGAGAACAACTTCTCATTTCGTACTTTCCAAATATGTCATAATATCCATGGAAACTCCATGTTATTTACTTGGTCTGGCAATTTGTCAGAATAATTAATCAGTAGTAGTCTAATCAGAAGAACATGGGTAATAATTAATGGTTAATTAATGGTGATGGTATATTCGAGAAAGCCCATGTCTACAAACTTTTTATTGTTCTGACTAACTACTAATTTCAGAAAAGAAAGCTAAAAAGTTTTCCTACTGATTAGGTAATAATTAAAAAGGTTACAAATTTAATATGTGGCAATGATAATTTGAAACTATCAAATCATTTTTTATAAAGAAAAAGAAAAGAGAAAAATTACATTTTATATGATAAAGATAATATTATAAGTATGAAATGACATAAGTTCACTAAAGACATATATTATCAAATTTAGAAATCGAATCATATTACTTACGATTAGAAATTAGCTTAATAAACTAATTATTTATGGTTTAATATTAATAATAATAAAAAAGATAATATAATATGTAAAATTTATCATTAGTCTTAGTAATTTAACTATATATTCCACAGGTATAGAATTATTATCTTACTTAAGTATACGAAGAGACGTCTCTATGAACAAAAGTTGAATCACGTCTATAATGTAATTGTTGTTACGTTTTTATGGAGAATTGAATTTCTTTTTTATACTTATTTTCTTATAAAAAATAATTGAATTGAATAGAAAACTCCACTAACTTTAAAAAAAAATCTATTAGAATGAAGTATAGTAACTTGCCGATGACAGGTGACTCAGTGGTGTAGTCACTTTACAAATCCTCATGGCATCAGGATCGAACCCCTTACCTACAGTTGTAGGAATGAGATTTAAAAGTCATTACGCTAGTTGACAAAAAAAATATATATATAGTAACTTTTCCCCCTCTTTAATTTACACAAATTTAGATTTTTAAAAGAAATGATAGCTCTATTTATAATTTCTAATTTTACTAACATACTTGTTATTTTTAACTAGGTGATTTTTTGGACATGGGTGCGAGCATAAATAATTTCATTTTAAATAATTTTAAAAAATTATTATATTATAAATTAGTAATTTATTTGTAAAAATAAATATTAGAAAAAAATAAAGATAAAATCAAATTAATACGTGAAAAAATGAATTTTTATAAATAAAATTTCTAAACATTAAATACAATATCATCAATTTTATTAAAAATAAATAATAATTTATTTCATTAATATCACATTTGACAAATCGTACTATACCTATAATTATATTATAGAATTAGACATTAAAATATTATTAATGTAATATGTTGGCAATTGATAAGATAAATTTCCACGATAATTTCTTTTTTACAATAATATATGAATTTAAACTTTTTCTTTTTGTGTAAAAATAAAATATGTAATAATAAACAATAGCATAATATTGCCAACCTAAAAAAACAGCAACATAATATTTAAAGTAATACAAATTTACATATATAATAGAGATTTTAAAACACATCAAAACTATATTTTTATAAACTTTTTCTTTCCAAACATGTATTTTACAGAAACATTATTTTTTAGATAGTTCTGATATATAATGAGAGTAATACCACTATTGTCCACCTTTCTTATATGCTCATGTAGCAAATGATTGTCATATTGCATAATAATAAAGATTGTTTTCATCGGAAAAAGTAATCAAACTGTATATTTTCAAAAACAATTAAAATTAGAAAAATTAAACTAAAATCAAAATAAATCTTATTGTAGTTTAAAATAGTATTAAATCAAAACAAATTTGTTTCTGTTTTTAGGATTTTCTGGATCATTTTAAAATTGAAGTGATAGTAATATTTTCTTTAAGAAAATTTAAAATAAAAATTAAATTAAAAAAAAATTATTTTAGAAAAACATAATATTTAATATGAAAGAAAAACTTTGTAATTAACCACGTTAAAATTAAATATAGTTTTGACACGTAAGCTTTCTTTAGAAAATCACTTCTCTATTAATATATAAGATTGATATAAAAATTATATGTATTTAAGAAATTATGTGAATTTAGAATTTGTTATATAATATATATAAAAAAATCAAATCCAATTATGCCTTCGAATATTAGAATATAAACCCTAAGTTTTTAGATATATCAAATGAATTAATAATTTGTATTCTTAATCGTGTGATTGTTAAATTTATATATATATATTTTTAATGTATTTTATAATTTTTTGATTGTTAGATTTATATTTATTTATACATAAATTTTTTTAATTTTTTTTTATCAACAATATATTGACAAAACTTGAAGCCTAATTACTTCAATAAGAATGTATGAAATTTGAACTCATTACATAGTGGCTAGATAAGGATAAGCCAATTAGGTCAACTCCTTCTTGGCAATTTGTATTTGTATTCTTAATAGATTGTTAAATATATATTTTTTTTGTAATTGTGGTTTTTAATTAAGAGGTTAATTTATATATATATATATAAATATATCTTATATATTAAAAATAAAAAATATTTTTATTTTGAACGTGTTATAAACTTTACGATAATTTATGATTTGTAACAATCCTTAAAAATTGGTATAAGCTGAGTTTGATTGTAGATTTTTATATAAAATTAAAATTAATAAAATTTAATAAAAACATTAAAACTAATTAAAAATATTTTGAAAATTTGTGTATATTGAACTACTAAATCTTGTATCTGTACTCGACTGCACATTATATATTGGGTACATTCCTAAATATTTTTTATTGATTTGAATTTTGTAAAGAGTTTCATTATGAAATTTTATATATAAAAGTCAAAACTATTATTAACAAAAATATATAGGGGTATATATTCGATTTCGGTTTGGTTTGGATCATTTTTTCTAGGTACATAGATTTATGATCTATTTCTAATATTTTTTTGGGTTCGGTTCTTATGATTCAGTATTTTGTTTGGTATAGATCGAGTCCGAATTCAAATATTTTAATATGAAAATTTAAAATTTTAAAAAATAATAGAAAAAACTCTAAAGCTATAATTTTATTCCCATTCGAGTTAAGATTTGTTTTTTAGGTACATAGATTTAGAATACATTTTAATATTTAAAAGTTTGATTTTTCTAATTTGAATCGATTTTAGATCGGATTAAAAAGATCATCTCCAATAAAATATTCTAAAATATTAATATGATCTAATAATTTAAATAAATATGTTTTAGAAACTAATCAAAATAATCAAATTTTATGTTATAATGTGAGTATAATCTAGTATATTGTTACGATGGTCAACTTGGTCGCATCTGGTGTGAATGATTTTATCATTACATTATATACTACAATACACACTAATTTGAGACATAAAAAAATAATCAATGGAGAGTATTGTTGACATGATATTGGGTCTAAATAAATGTTGAAGGAAGTGGCATAAAAGCCAAATTTATGTTCCATGGCGTGACAAAATTGTCCACAAAATATAAGTCTTATAAAATCTAAATTCTAAAGATGATTTGTTGAATTTTTAAATTCTAAATTCTAAAAATATACCTAAAGAGGTATATAATACTCAATTTCCTAGAAAAAAATTATATTGGAAAAAAACTTAAGACTTTCTTCTCATATACATCTATTTGACATACTTGACATATTATCAATATAAACCTGATTAAAGGAAGAGGCAAAATCAAATATTTTTTTGACATATTTGATATATGTAATCACATATATGTGGATACTCAGAAAATATATATCTTCATGCATGTATATTGTACTTAGTACGATGAAATAAGAATGAAATTCCTAAAGAGAAAAAAAAATTCTTGAAAATTGCTAATATTGGAAAGTATTACAAAAGTTTTTTGGCATGCATCATACATAGAGACAATTAAATCATATATTATGATCAAAATAAATCTTGAAAATTTTACTTTGTGGCATAATTTTTTTATATTTGGGTGTATAAGAGAATTCACACAACACCAAAGAACTCAAATAGTTCCATGAGATTAAAATAACATGTGTTGTATGTTCTCTTAAAAAATTAGTCGTAAGACCATAGCAAACCAAAGCTTGTTAAAGAATTACCAAAGTCTCTTGAATAAATTCAATATAATATATGTGAATTTATATCCACCACGTAGATCATACTGTAAATAGTCACATATATGTATATTATCGTATAAGAATATGGTATTTTATATTTATAAGATTTTTAATTCATATAATTTAATAGATAAAGTCTGTAACGATCTCACTAAAGAGTTAGGTCATAAAACATTGGTGAATTCACATCACATACATTCAACATTTATTGAATGATAACAAGATTTATTGAATGGTTTGGTTGAAAAGTATAGTATACCAAAAATAGCGGAAAAAAATTTCAAAGAACATAAGATATGTAATATGATTCTCTATTTTTTAAGGAGAAATTTGGGTTGTTGTACACTTCTTATTACTATGATTTTTCGATTTTTTAAGAAATGTTTTTAACTATACTGTGAATGATTGAAACGTTATTTACATTAGAAAGAATACAAATTATTTATACAACATGTAGAGAACTCTAGGTTAAGACAAATTACAATTAGATCCCTAATACAGTTACATATCTATATCTCTTATACGCCCCCGCAAGATGGAGGGCTCGTAGAAACTCCAATCTTGAGACAAGCTTGTTGAAATCGAGTTCTGGGTAGTGGCTTCGTTAGTGTATCAGCTAGCTGATCACTAGTGGACACATGAGAAACCCGTAACATCCCGGCCTGAATTTAATCACGAACAAAATGATAATCCAGAGCACTATGTTTTATGCGGGAATGAAATACCGGATTTGCGCAAAGATAAGTAGCACCAATGTTGTCACAGTAGACCACACGTGCATTGTGAAGATCAACGTGAAGCTCAGTAAGTAAAGAACATAGCCAACGAATCTCTGTAGCAGTATTAGCAACAGAACGATATTCGGCTTCGGTAGACGAACGAGAGATGCCTCGTTGTTTCTTGGAAGACCATGACACCGGATTTTGACCACAATATACCAAGTGACCATTTGTAGACACGTAGTCATCTGTATCACCCGCCCAATCGGCATCAGAGAAAGCATGAAGAGATACATGAGATGTTTTGTTGAACATAATATTGTGGGATGGAGTACCTGCCAAGTAGTGAAGGACTAGCTTCACGACAGCCCAATGGTTGTGAGTAGGTTTATGCATGAATTGAGAGAGGCGGTTAACAGCATATGCTATGTCGGGGCGTGTAAACGCGAGGTATTGGAGACTCCCAACCGCAGAACGATAAAGAGATGCATCAGCAGGTGGAGAATCATCGAAGAGACTGAGCTTTGGGGAAGTCGGTAATGGAGTGAAAACGAGCTTAAAATCAACCATATTATGCTTGTGGAGAAGATTATGAATATATTTATGTTGCATAAGGTGAAGACCGAAAGAGGAACGGGTAACTTCAACCCCAAGAAAGTAGTGAAGGTCGACGGGGTCCTTAATAGAAAAATGAGTGGAGAATTGAGATAGAACCTGGTTAAGGAAGTGCTGGTCATTACACGTGATAATGATGTCGTCAACATATACAAGGACATAAGTATGAGACGAGCCAAAATAATGAACAAACAACGACGTATCCGCAAGAGAGGGAACAAAACTAGTGTCGAGAAGATGACGCTTAAGAGCAGTATACCAAGCACATGGCACTTTTTTTTAACCGTAGATTGGCTTGCGGAGACGGCATACATGATTCGGACAATCTTGATCAACAAATCTCGGAGGCTGAGACATGTAAATATCCTCTCTTAAATCCCCTTGAAGAAAGGCATTATTAACGTCAAGTTGTTTGAGTGGCCATGACTTAACGGTAGCAATGTTGAGAACTAGGCGGATTGTTGTTGTCTTGATAACAGGGCTGAATGTCTCAGCATAGTCAATACCATATTGTTGTGTGTAACCCTTAACAACGAGACGAGCTTTGTAACGATCAATGGCCTCATTAGGAAGATATTTGGTAGTGAATACCCAATGACACCCAACAAGATTTTGATGTGGTTGGTGAGGAACAAGATCTCATGTGTGGTTTCGATGTTGGGCATCAAATTCATCAAATGCAGCACGACTCCAATTTGAATCTTTAAGAGCATGCGTGATTGTTGTAGGTTTCTTTATCACATTTGGACCTGCAACAGTGAGAGAATATTTCTTGACAGGTTTGTAAATGTTGTCTTTGGATCGGGTTTGCATTTTATGAGTGTTTGGTTTTGGTGGTTGTGGTACAGATGGAGAAGAAAGAGTAGTAAAAGAAAGTGGTGGAGCGATAAGAGAAGCGGATGTAGGTAATAGTGGTGGAATGGGTAGTGTATGCTGAATTGTGGGTGGCAATTCAATTTGTTCTGGAGCAGTGGACTCATGGGAAGAGGGGTTGAGCTGAAATGTGGGTTTCGGTTCATTATCATGTGGAGTAGTGGGCTCAGAGAGGTGAAGAGAAGAAGATAGAGAGGAGGAAGATGTTACATGAGGGGATGGTGGTGATTGCAGCGAGGATGACATGACGGGGTGAGGATCTGAATTCGGGGGTCCTTGAGGTGGATGAGTGACACGATGATGAGTTAATGGGACCTCTTGAACAATAGATGGCAACGACAAAATAGGGTCAGCAGCTGGTGGTGCACACGGCACAGTTGGGAGACTGAATGGGAAACTTGTTTTGTCGAATTGGACATGGTGAGAGGTGTATAAACGACTTGTGGGCTGATGTAAGCACAAGTAAGCATTATGGGTTGATGAGTAGCCGAGAAAAAACACATTCCATGGAACGTGCATCCAACTTATGGCGTGTGTAAGGGTGCAACCACGGGAAACATGAACATCCAAAAATTCTCAAATTCTCATAATGTGGTGGCTCATCAAATAGACGTTCAAATGGAGAAACCATAGATAAAACTGGAGTAGGCATTCTATTTATCAAATAGACTGCAGTAGCAAAAGCATATGTCCAATATTGTTTCGGAATGAATGCCTTGGAGCGGAGCGTGAGACCCATTTCTACCACATGACGATGCTTGTGTTCGGAAAGCCCATTGTGCTCGGGTGTGTGTGGAGGTGAAGTCAAGTGTGTGATGTCATGCGTGGTCAAGAAGGAACAAAGTGCAATAACTCCCCACCATTGTCTGAGAATAAGGTGCATATCTTGGTTTGAAACTTGTTTTCTACTAGAGCCTTGAAGGTAGTGAAGACATTGTAAACATCAGACTTTCGTTTCAAAGGGTATAGGCATGTATATCGAGTGTAGTTGTCAATGAGAACAATGTAGTATTTGAAGTCGCCTATAGAGACAATGGGAGAGGACCAAAGATCTGTGTAAATATATTCAAGTGGATGGGTTGAAATAATGGTGGAGTGAGAGAAAATAAG
>JAKUCM010003994.1:0-26866 GCA_023374145.1 Lepidium sativum
GATCCATTAGGCAACTTGGGCCTAAGGTCCAAACCCATTACAACTTCTAGAAGGTCGAGGTCACTTCGCTCCTACAGTACCGACGAGTGGGTGTGAACGAGTGGTGCAAAATTCAGCAGAAAATGTGTGGTTGAGTCTTAAGCGGTTTGGCGAGTAGGATTAGCGAGCACATGGTTTCTCCTTTACTTGTGTCAGCCTTTGTCTCTCACTCAAAGCAGCATCCAAAGCTAACCATCCTCTATAAACTTAAAGACATCCTCCACTTCTCCCTCACACTTCCACATCCATCTCTCTAAGATCACTTCTCTCACCAAAAGCTATCCTTAAATTCATAAACCTTGGAGTTGAATGGAAAGTAAGATGGATACAGCAAGCCAAGAAAAGGAATTTAGCAGCAGCATAAGATCTCGTGCTATCTTGATGGCAGACATAGTATGATAGAGAGCTCGCCGTCAAGCCTTTATTAGCGAGTGGAAGAAAATTGAAGAACAAGGTCACCCTTTGGATGATGTTATAACAACAACGAAGAAGCAAAAGCCTAAGAAAGATAGAAGAAAGCGTGTCTTGAGGGATGAAAGTTTGGACAAAGAAGCAATGTATGCTCAAGCTCGCCCCTCCACCCAGCAAGTTAAGCACTCAAGAGACCATGATTATGATGTGCCAAGAATGGATAAACAAGGGCGTAGTTGCACCATCTGAGACTGAATGTGAAATACCCAGAGCTAGCCTTGAGATTATTGAGGGGGGTTAGGCATGAAGAGGAGGTGCCCAAACGGTTGAAGATGAGCAAGATGGTGAATTCTTCAAAAACCTTAGAATGTTGACGAGTGATGGGTATGCTGAAGACCAAGCCTTCATAATTTTAGAGGAGAATGAGACATACCAGCGAGCTAAGGGGTCAAGGACAACGGTCAGCCATAGCGAAGCATACATAGAAATTACACATATGGGTTTCAAGGGTACAATTTACCCACATAAACCGACGCTGGAATTGATGGGCAAAGATGGCGATGTGGATATGATATTGGAAGCTTGTGAGCTCTCCAAAATAGCGACTATGGTCTACAAGGAAGGGACGACTCAGTTCCTAGCCCCTGTAGAATGTCACAAGTATAAGTATGTGACTATGGAATCGTTGGTGAAGCATGGAGCTGGGTACATATCTTTCACGATATATGAGCGTCAATATGAATTCACCTTCAAGCAGATGGAGGAGCTTTATGGTTTTCCACCAGGTGCTGCAACCCTCCCCAACATAGATGAAGACGAGCTGAATGGCATTTGGCATATGCTTATTGGGACCCATCCGTTCATCCTATCCAGAAGCAAGGGAAACAGGATCTGGAACCCATCTATCAATTGTGCCAGGAGAATTGTCGCCAACTTGATGTTTTCCAGGCCATCTCCAGGTCCTATAAACTGGGGTGAAATGCAGTTGCTTGATATACCTTTATCGGAGATAATTGGAGTAACTTCTGATGGAAGACAATTGTTGGGTGATGACGTTAACGCTGGTTTGGCTCATGTTTTGGCTAAGCAGTTTTACAGCAGGTCTACAGCAGCGCTTCAGGCCAATAAAGCCAAAGCCCATATGTACAAGTGGAATCATAACTCATATCCTGACTACCTGTGGAAATAAAGTGGATGAGGTTGGAGTCGTAGCGCCTAGGCTAATGTATGTTCACTCTCTAAAGGCTTTGGAGGGCCTAAGAGTTTGTCCGCACTGTAAAATCCGCTGCATCCTTTTAATTTATGCTTGCATTTGTTGATTTTATTTTCCTTAGCATACATTGTTGTTTCAATCTAGACTTTTTCTTCATACATTTACAAACAGAGTATGTGTGTATAAATTTGGAAGAGGATCCAGATTGTGTTTGATAACTAACATACTGTTGAAAAAAGAAATCATGTGCCAAGTGTTGGTGGTATTGGATTGTGGTCTTTCGAAAGGGATAGGGGCTAACTTGTGAATTTTTGTGAGCATCTTGGTGAGTTGTTTGTTAGAGGCTGGATATTCCTAGTGTCTGCACCTCTCTTCCTTCTTAGTTCACTGCACTTGCTTGAGGCCAAGCCATAACTAAGTTTGGGGGAGTTGACATGATCATATTTTTACCACTTTAGAAGCATATTTTAGGTAGAATTGCATCCTCATTCATAGCATTTTACGCATTTTAGAGTCCCTTAGGAGCATTTTTGCATACATCATTCATTTTGAGACATTTATGTGCAAAATAGCTGTATTTGGAGCTTTTTGAGGTAAATTTGGCATAAGGACTGCAAGGTTGAGCCTAAGACGTAGTGCCTGAATTAAAGAGCTTGAAAGCTGAAGATTACACAAGCTTAACCTGCTCAGCTCGCCTGTACCCCTGACGATGGGCCAAAATTTATGAAAACTAATTAAGCCCTGAAAAATTAGACTCACTCATGAACTCGCCTGGCATGGCGAGTGAATACCCTATTTTAGCTCCTTGCTCTATTTTTCTTTATACTCTGGTTTTTCCATTGTTACTTGCTCTTCTTGACATGACCCTAAAAATGGTTGCACTTGAACTCGATTGGTTTATCATATCCCTTATGTTAGCACCACACTTTGGTTCGATACTTATTGTACTGCAATAGATTTGACTAACGACACCAAAAACCTTGTCATCATCAGGTATCCTAACACATGAAGGAGCATATGGTGTATCATTGGAGCATGGTAGAACGGATCCTAAAGTATCTTAAAGGAAGTCTCGGCCGTGGCATTTGGATGGGCAAGAATTGCAGTATCGAGATTGTAGGATATAAAGATGTGGATTGGACCGGAAATAGGAACGACCGTAAGTCCACAACCAGTTCTTGCATATTCATTGGAGAGAACTTAGTAACTTGGAAGACCAAGAAGCAAAAGTGGTCTCATGCTCATGTTTAGAAGTCGAATACCTTGCAATAAGGAAGCTCACAAGCGAGTTGACATGGTTGTAAGCCTTGCTTAAGGACTTTGGAATTGAGCAATATCATCTGATCAATATGCATTTTGAAAACCAAACCGCGATTTATATAGCCTCCTACTCCGTCTTTCATAAAAGAACCAAGCACATCAAAATGGAGTTTCATAAGGTTCGAGAAAAGATTGAAGATGGAACACAACTTCCATGCTACCCTAGAAATGAGGCCCAACTAGCGGACATCTTCACCAAGGCCACAAATCTCAAGGTTTGTGATCATATCTACAACAAGTTTGGACTCATGGATCTCACTCGACCTTGATCAAAGGTCCCCTTTCCCGATAATTACACAATTTTTTTTCCTTGGTTGAGTTTTGTTCCATGAGGTTTTTTCTCCAAGGTTTTTACGGAGATGTAGCTCTCGAGTCTTCCAACATTACCCAACATGTCTATTTGTGGCTAAACTTGAGGGGGAATATTAATAAAGATGAATAAAGGAATCAAGGTTCGACAAGGTAAAAAGACTACAGTCATGTACAAGAAAAAGTCAACGCTCGCTTGAAAAGTCAAAGCTCAAAGGTGCATGTACCGCAGGAAGCAAACTGGTCGAGTTTTGTGTATCGTGGGTCGGGTTAATGGTTAATAGAAAAGGCAACAATTGGAATGTTGCGTACCGTGGAAGACGGCCAGGTTGAGGGTTGTGTACCGCTGTAGATGGATAAGTTGAGGATAACATACCGCGGATCAAGACCTTGCATACAATGTACCAAAGGACATGGATTCAAGTACCCAAGGATGGGTTCCAGACGTACCGCATGACAAGGACCAACGTACCGCAAGACGGGTCAAGGTCAACATTCAGGGAGATCTAAATGTGGTGTCCAAAGTCCACAATATTGGCTAACTAAGTGGACTCCTTGACGCCCAATCCAACCATTGAAGCCAAGAAGACCGTTGGAAGTCTTGTGAAACATGTGAATTGCTTTTCCCTCGGATCGATGCAAGGTCAACTCAGTTTCAAGACTTTTGGATCCAAGAAAGCTTGTCTTTTTCATCTAAGGCCTTGTCCGCTAAACCTAGATTTCTTTCATATTATCTTGCCTATTTAAAGGCTTTTTAATTTGTATGAAGACAACCTAATTCTCGTTTATCTTCAGTCGTTCTTCGTTATGTTGCTGCAAAACTAACATAGCTAATGGACCAATAACACCCACAAAATCTATATATAGACAAGCTAGAATATAAGGAGTTGTTTGTCTTGTACAACATGATCGTGCAGTCACGGAACACGTGTGTTCATGCACGTAAATTTTAATGTATAAGCATGATGATTCATCAATTGTGGAAGCACAAAGTTTTTATTGGCATCTTGGCATCCAACATTAGACCCGCAATAATACTTTTATTGAAGCTACAATATCAAATAAAAACCTACGTGTAACCGCAAGAATCTTCAACCTTGTCTCCAACTTCTCTTGATTTAGATAACATTTCCCAACCGCTAAGTCAACATTACTCAATTATAATCCCACATACTAATCCCTTGATAACATCTCCCTCTTCTTTGAAGGAAGATTTGTCATTCATTCACATTTTTCATCGGTCTTCACTCGACTACTACATATATAGTCTTCATCCCCCGAACTTGCACCATCCAGATCATCACAATAGTCAACTCTAAATTCTCCATCTTCATCCTCATTATCATTTTTCAGCTACATCGTCTTTATCATTCTCATCATCTACATTTTCAGAAAACCTACAAGACTAATAAGCAAACCTATAACCATCAGCTTCTTTATATCCAACAACATCCGATTCCACATTTGATTTTTCATAGAACTCTACACAGATGCAACATGAATCATTCCAATATCCATCCTGGAACAAAAGAATTGCGTTATTATCTTCAATGGAAACAGATGGAGTATCGTTTGCTAAATTCTGTATGATCCCATCAGGATACCTATAACTTAGAGTTATGTAATAACACCATTGAATCAAACCAAAGGCTTCAAATACATTTGCTTCTAAATACTCCAAATTTGTACCTTCATCCAACATGATGCTTTTGAACCCATGAGATTTATCAACATAAAAAATCCATCGTTTAGCCTCACCTATCCATTCTCCACAAATTAATTGAACTTGATACATCTCAAGAGATTCAACACAAGATAAAAGGGTTATAACTTGAATTGAGATGGAAAATGGTAAAAATATGCTGCAAATAGCGTTGAAGGTTAATTGAAAAACAAGATATGTGTGTATTAATTTTGGGGTAAATTAGTTATTTAAGTCCTAGGGTAAATATAAGTAAAACCTACAAAATGGCTCCTGAATAAACCTACAACACGAAAACGGTATGCCTACACTTCAGAAGAACTTTGTAGTATGATACTAGACAACGACAAAGTAATTAAACCTACAATACGTAAATGTAAACCTAAAATTGAGAGAAGGATGTCTTACACATATAAACCTACAAGAAAGACCATAGAAATGAAAAAAAAAAACTACAACAAAAACCTTAGAAAGCCTTAGTAATGAAATAGGTGTGGGCATATGGTTCCTCGGTTTGGTTCGGTTTGGTTCGTTCCGTTCTCGGTTCTTTCAGTTTTTAAAATAATGGAACCAATGGATACTTTCTAAAATTTGGTTCGGTTTCGGTTCGGTTATCCTCAGTTTTGGTTCCAAATGGATACTTGAAATTGGAACCGAAGAGGAACCGAAATAAATTTAGTTCTCAATCGATTCCGGTTCCAAATGGTTATTTAGGCAAAAACATTTATAACCATTTTGTTACAAAAATTTGTACACAAAACCGAACTAGAACCAAAATAATTTGTTTGGTTCGGTTCTATTCGGTTCTTTTGTTCTAGTTTTTATGTTCAACTAATCTTAGGAATAATAAAAATCAATTAATGGATTAATTTCGGTTCTAACTTCGGTTCTCGGTTCTGTTTGGTTCCTAACCAAGAACCAAAGTTACCTAAATTATGTAACCATTCTGTTTATTTTTGAGAACCGAATCGGAACCGGAACCAAATTTTTGGTTCAGTTCTTCGGTTTGGTTTTTTTTGCCCAGCCCTAGAATGAATCAGAACCTTACAAAAAAGACCATAAAACAACTTATAACAAAGTATAATTAAACCTACAACTAACGAAACTAAACCAACATAACAGAAGAACTAAGTCGAAAATAATAGTAATCAATCCTATAAAATCTACATTGACTGATACATAAACCTACAAAGAGTCCACATGAAAACCTACATGATAGAATCTTCAAAACTAAAAACAAAACCTACATAAAAGGAGAAATAAGATAAATCAATCATACAAAACCTACAATAAATGATAAATAAACCAACAAAATGGACAGCATAAATACCTATAAAAAAGTTCCATTGAACTTACAACAAACAAAAGCAAAACCTACAACTCGGAAACCTAAACCAACAACCAAGGTGAACACAAACCTACAAAACATGTGTGTTCAAAGATTCGTACGAGAAATGTCAAAAAATATTGAAATTATTAACCTACAAAACCAGGAGAAATTAACGAGAAACCTACAACTAAGAAACTAACCAGGAGAACTAAATCCAAAAATATTAACTTATAAATCTACATAACAAAAGACACTTAAACCTACAACGAAGTAAAATAAAAACCGACACAAATTCACAAGGAAACCTACAATGTTATAGAAGATTTTTGTAGGTTTTTTGTTTGAAGATGTGAAATTTCTCATTAATGCCAATTTTATAAATTTTTTTTTGTCAAAAGAAAATGAGATAAATCGATATTAAAATCGTGAAAATATATAAAAAAATATTTTAACACTATTGTAATCAACTAAAAGTCACAAAAGACTATTATAGTAATTCATCCTACAATAAAACCAATATTAAAACAATAACTTTTGTTGGTCCCGTTGGATAATAGATGATATTACACTTGACGTACAACTTATAAGTTTGTAGTTATAAAGAAAAGTACTTATTTTTGTTCCATAAAATAAAGAAAGAATTATTGAAATAGAGCAAAATTTTGCTGAACTTACAGTAAAAGTTTGCTTTTTTGAAACAAAAGTTAAAGGGTGTAATTACACCCTTGAAACAAAAATGTAACTTTCATTTTCTTCTTTCTTCTTCTATGGTTAACATTTCGCAAAAGAAACCTAAGCATCATTTTACTTCTTTTTTTTTCTTCGTCGTCTTACTCATCGTCTTCGTTGTCGACGTTGTCTTCTTCGTGGTTGTCTTCTTACTCATTGTCTTTTTCTTCTTTTTAATTGTCTTCGTCATTGTCGTCTTCTTTATAAAAGGTAAGTTTCTTCTTTTCTTCTTCTTCCCCTCTTCTTCTTTTTCTTCCTATTTGCAGCGACATTTGGGTTTGTCGTTTTCACAACATTTGGATTTGTCGATTTTGCGACATTTGGGTTTCTCGATTTTGTAAAATTTGGGTTTGTCGATTTCGTGACATTTGGGTTTTTGTTCTTCATCTTCTTCTTGTGTGTTTCTCAGGTAGAGTTCGAGAGTTCGTCCCGGGTCTGAGCCAATGTGATATAGTTCATGACTAGTTGTTAGGGTTTTGATAGATAGAGTTAGGTTGAAGTGTGGTAGAGATAGGCTAAGTGTAGTAGAGTTAGTCTGACGTTTGGTAGAGGGAGGTTGTAGTGTAGTAGAGTTGACTTCCGTGTAGCAGAGTTGATTAGCGTTTTATGTTATAGTGTAATAGAGTTGATAGAGATATGTTTGGTAGAGTTATGTTTCGTAGAGTTATGTTTGGTAGATTTAGGAGCAAGTTTGGTAGAATTAGGGGCAAGTTTGGTAGAGTTAAGGGCAAGTGTATTAGAGTTGGATTGAATTTTATGATGATTTTGGTGGAGATATGTTGTAGTGTAGTAGAGTTTATTTGCGTATAATGGAGTTAGGTTTAAATCTTTATCGTTTGTTTTCATCTTTAGATATGGTTGAGAAGAAGTATTCGGAGAAGCTTTTCAAACACGATCTGTCGATGATGAAGAACCGAAGCAATTACTATCACTACAATCTTTGAAAAACATTAGAGATATGATTAAGGGTATTGGTGCGGATGCATACGTAGACATAAAGGAGAACTCTTGCCAAGGAGTTTTTCTGAAGCTCGCAGACTCCGACTACACGTTTACAAGGAGGCATATACAGTATTTGTTGATGCATCAACTACTGATTAAAAAGAAGTATGAGATGTGGGTGCTGTTTGGGTCTCGACTTACAAGGTTTTCACTGCACGAGTTTTCGGAAATAACGCATCTGAATTGCGGTAACTTCGATGAGTCTTCTAATGTGGTAGATGTTGCCCACATAGATCTTTGGGAATAAATGGGTTTAAGGGTTGGTGAAGGCCCTACATGGGTAGAGTTGAAAGAGGTGTTGGGGAAATGTAGAGGGTGGTCTTTTGAGAAGAGGAAGACGGTTGGCTTGCTAGTGGTTTTTCATGTTGAGATTTATAGTTGTCACGTAAATAGTAGGATTCCTTCTAGTTCTGCTAAGTTGGTTGTAGATTTTGAGAAGTTCGAGAGGCATCCATGGGGAACAGTGGCGTATCACTGAAATTGATCAAAAGTGCATCCTAAAAAAGTTGAGGATGAGGATGAGGGTGGAGGTCAGACAATTCCACCACATTGAACTCATGAACTTGTGAATCATGGTGTAGACATAGAAGGCGATCCAGAGCATGAAGTTGCGCATAAAGATGTGGATCTTAAATCGGTATGTAACGCTCTATTTGAATGAGACTTACTCTGATTGGTTTACCTTATGTACTAACATTTGAATTGTTAACATTACATAAATATTTGTACAAACATCATATAAACATATAGTTGTGGGTTGTTAACGTTGGCAGAGCTTATTTATATGGTTTGGTCGAGTTATGTCTATAGTTTGATATACTCTACCAAACAATTCATGTGATTAATACAGAGTTAGCAACTCTACTAACTGTCAAGCTGACACATTAGAGCTACTCTTCACATACACCTCGTAAGGAGCGGCCTAGCCTGGTATACTCGGAGTGCATATTCAGGTGTTGTCCGTAATACACTTAGGCTAACACCAGATTATCACTTCGATGACACCCAAGTGTCCCAAGCCATCACCAAACATATCATCCCACCAAACCAGGTAAACCCGTGTTTAATAAGTCTTTTTGATAGAGTTGATAACTCTGTTTAATAAGTCTTTTTGATAGATTTGACATTTTTGACATATTTTCTTGAATAAATAGGTTAAGAGAGTCAAGAGACATATGACCCTCTCAGCCCGTTATCACGGGTTGTTAGTAATCCAGAGAGAGAAGAATAGTCGGAAAAAGAACATCTTGACTAGATACTTTACGATGAGAAAACGAAGTTGGGGATGTCACAGGTTGGCATCATAAACCTAGTGGATTCTCCTGAAGAGTGTAAACAAACACAGGGGGAGATAATGTGTATATAAGGCGTGCTATCGAGAGAGACTCGGGAACGAGTACTCGCTGCGAACCAGGTAGAGTACATTTACAGCATGATAGATTTCATTTCAAATGTAGTGGAGTTAATTTACCCGTATGGTAGAGTTCATTTACATAAATAGTATAGTTCATTTACCGTATAGTAGAGTTTATTAACCTTATAGTAGAGTTTATTTACAAGTATAGTAGAGATTATTTACCGTATAGTAGAGTTCATTTACAAGTATAGTAGAGTTCATTTACCATATTGTAGAGTTCATTTACAAGTATAGTAGAGTTTATTTACTGTGTAGTAGAGTTTATTTGCCATATTTTTTCTTCTTACAGGCATCCCCTTTCTTAGGTTGTTTCGTTGTCAAGAGGATTCATAAGAATGTGATTCATTCTCCTCGTGTATATGATCATATTGTGCCGATTCCTAAAATACAAATACTACAGCTACATGAGTATGTGTTGCATGAATTGTAAGTATCTATTTCCCCTTGACAAAGTGACTATGTGTTGAGTTGCATACAAATTCTTCTATTATTTACACCGTATTAACAAATTGTGTAGGGACATTACAATCAGCAATAGCCGGAGTCCAATTGCGGATTTCTATCTCCGCTTGGTCGCCACAAAACAGAGGTGGCCTATCGATCAATAAGGGTGGCTACACGATATGGTAAGTTCAAGTATAGTAGAGTTCAATAAAAATGTATGGTATAGTGAAGTTATCTGTAGTACAGTTCATTTAGAACAATAGTAGAGTTAAGTTGTTGATTGATAAAGTTATATTACTCTTTTTATTACAGCATATGTCGGCCGCTATGAATCTTTTTCGGCACTGATTTTTACAAAATCCAAGCCCATTTAGGAGTCCTCGGATTGCTTTCCTCGATTTGCTGTTTTTGTGGTTTTTGGTGTCACACGTACAAAAGTGATTACACGGGACATGAGGATAATTATCTGTGTCCCAATGGGTTTAAAGATCTCTTCTATGGCATTCAACATATTTTTTGTGCCACTAACAAGCAATGGATGAGAGACGTGGATACAATTTACATTCCTCATAACATTAACAACAATCATTGGATGGCCCTCGAGGTTAATCTTTTCGAAGGGAGGATTCGCATATACGATCCCGACCAAACTTGCAACATCGCTGCTACAATGATGGAGTCATGAAAGTAAATTACTCAAATTCAGTATTGTAGAGGTATACTAAGAGTTAGTAGAGTTTAGTTAGTAAAGTTCCACTGATAGTTGCGGTAGAGGTACTTAACGTATAGTAAAGTAATATACATGTATAGGGAAGTTCATTTACCTTGTGGTAGATTTCATGTAACGTATAGTACAGTTCATTTACCTTGTGATGGAGATCATTTACCGTATAGTAGAGTTCATTTATCGTATAGTAGACCATTTACATGTTTTTCCTTTTTTGTAGGCCATATGTCGTGATGATTCCCAAGATGATTAAGCCTTTCTCAGCGGAGGAGATGTGTCCACACATTAGCTCGGCTAAATAAAAAAAATTTCGGGTTATTAAGGGTATAGCACGTAATAAACAGTCAGGCAACCGTGGCGTATACACTCTTAAGATGATCGAGTGTTTGGCCCTCGGATGCAACTTTGAAGGTCTTAATGATGAGTACATTAGCTTCTCTAGGCTGAAATAGGCCATTGAATTCAGAAAGGACATATCAGTGGAGGAGTCAATTGCGTACACTGATCCATGCCAACAACAATTGTGTGATAAGGCCGCCTTCATTACAGTCTCTCAAGATCTCATGCTGGATTGGTAGATTTGTATAGTCTTAGAGTAGTAGCTCTGTATATTTGTATAGTCTTACTTTGTATAGTCTTTGAGTAGTATCTTTGTATACGTAGCTTAAACCCACATGTTGTTAAAACATGTTATCACAAAGATGTGATCTTTTATACTTCTGAAGGGCCAATATTACTTGGTTTTGGTCCTTCCTTCTATAATATTTATATGAATATATAGGGTATATGGGTATTATTGACAAAAACAAGAATTACTCTACCATTCGAAAGACCATACATGAACTAACTCTACCGAACAAGAATTAACTCTACCATTTGAAAGGCTAACTCTACCGAACAAGAATTAACTCTAGCATTCGAAAGACTAACTCTAGCGAACAAGAATTAACTCTACCATTCGAAAGACTAACTCTACAGAACAAGAATTAACTCTAGCATTCTAACTCTATCAAACAAGAATTAACTCTAACATTTGAATGACTAACTCTTCCGAACAAGAATTAACTCTACCATTCGAAAGACTAACTCTACCATACAAGAATTAACGCTACCATTCGAAAGACTAACTCTACCGAACAAGAATTAACTCTATCATTCGTAAGACTATACGTGAACTAACTCTACCGAGCAAGAATTAACTGTACCATAATGATTTTAATTGTACTATTCAAGAATGAGTTCTTTCACTACATGTACGGGCATTGTCACCTAGTTTCTTACATTTAGAACAAGCTGCAACTTTTCTTGGATGTTTTGCAGGTTATGAATACTCAAACCAGCTCTTTATCCTCGATTTCTTTGGCCTCCCTGGTTATTAACACACGTGTGGCGGATTACACACCTTACCACTCACATCCAACGGATTGGGAATTGCATGCATTGTACAAGAAGGTCGTGTGATTGTATAGATGCGTAAGTTCAATTTTCGGCCCAAGCTTCAGCAACGGAAATGGCCTGCACACAAGGAATTTTTTTGACGTTATACCGCTTGCAGGAACACGTCTTCTAAGTCAAATTAACCAAATGAGAAGATTCAGATCGTGTTACAACTGTCTGGTGTTCGTATATGTCAAGCACATTGTACTGCCTAGCTTTCTCGACCATTGTCTGTCATTTAACAAATAAAACATCAACTCTACTACGAACGAATTAACTCTACTATTGAAGACTGAATGAACTCTATTACGAGAAGATAAACTCTACGACATTAGTGTTAACTCCATTATAGATGGGTTAACTCTACTCTTGAAGACTGAACGAACTATATTATGAGAAGATAAACTCCACTAAGACAGTTCTAACTCTACTACATTAGTGTTAACTCCACTACAAATGGGTTAACCCTATTATTGAAGACTGAATGAACTCTATCATGAGCAAATAAACTCTACTAAACTCTATTACATGAGTGTTAACTCGACTACAAATGGGTTAACTCTACTATGAATGAATTAACATTAGTGCTAACTCTACTACATGAGTGTTTACTTCGTGGATTCGATCCCTAAATACTATTTTGTTTGTTGTGCACTTGCAATAGGATATAGGGTTAAAACTTGTAGTATCAGATACCAGAGCTTCCTTGATCTTCAAGAACTCTTCAAGACAATCATCATCGAAATTCAACTCGGTCTCTTTGCATAATAAGCGGGTCAACGGTCGTGCAATCTTGGAGAAATCTTTAATGAATCTTCTGTAGAATCCTGCATGCCCTAAGAAACTCATGATGTCTTTGACCGTCAATCTTAGCTCGATCCACCTCAATATCCTTCTCTGATATCTTGTGACCCAACACAATTCCCTCTCTGACCATGAAGTGACATTTCTACCAGTGCAGCACAAGATTTGTTTCCACACACCTGCTAAGTACCCTGCACAAGTTTGACAAACAAGAGGAGAAGGAGGAGCCATAGACAGAGAAATCGTCCATGAAGACTTCGACCATCTCCTCAATCAGATCTGAAAATAGATGTCATGTAGCGTTGGAAAGTAGCAGGCGCATAACACAAACCAAAAAGCATTCTCCTATACGCAAATGTACCATATGGACAGGTGAATGTTATTTTCTCTTGATCATCTGGGTGTATAGGGATTTGAAAGAATACACTATACTCGTCTAAGAAACAATAGAAAGGGTGATTGGCTAGTCGTTCTAGCATTTGATCAATGAAAAGAAGTGGGAAATGATCTTTTCTAGATGCAGAGTTCAATTTCCTATAATCAATACACATTCTATGACCAGTTATAGTTCTAGTGGGGATCAGTTCATTTTTGCCATTTCTAATCACAGTTATACCTCCCTTCTTAGGAACACAATGAACAGGGGAAACCCACTTGCTATCAGATATTGGAAAAATCACATCAACATCTAACAACTTAAGAATTTCTTTTTTCGCAACTTCCTTAAGATTTGGATTAAATCTCTTTTGGTGTTCAATGCTTGAATGCTATTCGTTTTCCGGATGAATTCTATGAGTACAAAGACTAGGTGATATGCCTCTGATGTCAGCTAGAGAGTATCCTATAGCCTTTCTAAAATGTTTCAATGCACTCCAAAACATGTTCAACTCATCATCATTCACAGAATCATTAACAATTACAAGATAGGTGGAGTTTGGACCCAAGAAAGCGTACCTTAGCCCTACAGGAAGTGGTTTTGAGTTCCACCTTGGGAGCTTTTAGCTCTGACTAGTCATCAGTGACTGTGGAAGTGGTGCACTCCACCATTGACTCGCCGTGAGAGGTCGAGTTGGTTCTGAAGAATAGTGGTGTTTGGTTAGCTTCGGTTGAACATATCTCAACTGCTGCTATGACTTCAGTTTCGATCAGCGCTTCGAATTCTACTGATTCATTCACAGCTTTATAGGAGTTCGGGAACTTCCCATATCCATCAACTTCCTTATTCAAATACCCATCATTAGCAGACTTAGTCTGAGCAACTTGCAACTGATCTTCCGATGCTAACTCCTCTAGTAGCTCATCAGCTAGAGCGTCCATCTCCTGAATCGAGAATACCTCACCCTTAATGGTCGGCTTCTTCATCACGTCATTGATGTTGAATTTCATCTTGAAATTCTTTACCAGGTTTAGCTCGATTTCACATTTTTTACATCAATCACTGCATCGGCAGTATCCAAGAAAGGTCTTCCAAACATTAGTGGATCTTTAGGTTCTTCGTCCATCTCAAGAACTACGAAGTCAGTGAGAATTTCCACACTTCCAACTTTTATGGGCAGATCTTCCAAAATACCATGAGGAATTCTTACTGATCTATCAGCCAGGATCAGTGAGATTTTGCAAGACTTAAAATTTACTGAAACCCATCCTTTGTGCAACAGAGAATGGCATGAGACTGATAGATACACCCAAATCGCATAAGCAATTGTTGAAGGTTAGAGGGCCTAGTGAGCAAGGGATCGTGAAAGTGTCTGGACCATCAAGCTTCTTGGGTACCACTTTCTTTTGAATATTAGCACTGACCTTGTGAGTAAGCACTACCATTCCTTCAACTTCTTGAGTTCTCACCTTGATCGCATCTTTTAGAAACTTCTGGTACAAAGGCATCAACATGAAGGCGTCTAGGATAGGAATCTTCACCTCTATATCCTTCATTTACTTATGGAAAAAAGCTTTATACTTCTCAGTCAACTCCTTCTTAAACCTTCAGGGAAAAGGCAATTGTGGTTTATACGGAGGAGGAACAAATTGCTTGTTCTTTTCCTGAAGAGCTGACAGTTTTTGAGCATCTGAGGGTTGCACACGACCAGGCTGGTCGAGTTAAATGTCAGACGAGACTTTTTCCACTGGAGGTTGCACTTGACTGCCTTCAGCTCGAGTAGGTTGGTCGAGTTGAACATTTAGAGTTGAGCTTTCGGTTGTACCTTTGATTAGCTTATCCTCTCCTTCCTGAATGTTACTATATGCAGTAACCTTGGGGCTCTTAGCACGAATGAGCAACTCACGGCCACTCCGCAGAGTGATAGCATTAGCATGGTATTCCTTTGGGTTCTGAACTGCTTTCCAAGGGAGTTGTCCAGGTGTCTTCCCAGTAGAAGAAGATGCTTGTTGACTCTCAATATACTTAACATGTGCCTTCAATGCTTCAAATTTTCAATTTAGATCATGTTTATCTTTGAGTGCACGTCAGCAACCTTCTTTTGCAGCTCAGTAGCAGTAGTAGTCTGATCCTTTAGAATCCGTTGGAGTAGATCGACAACCTGTGGAGTTTGTTGAGTTGGCGGTTGAGTTTGTGCTTCGTATCCAGGTGGTGCGGTGGGGGCAGGCTGAAGACTCTGGTTGTATTGGTGCTTAGGCACATATGCTTTGTTCTGAACCTGTTGGGTTTTGGGTGGGTAGACTTGGTCTTGGGGGTTTGCAATATTGGTGCTCCTGTAGGAGAGGTTTGGATTTGGCTTGTAGTTGTTGTACGTCTTGTAGCCTCCTCCTTGATTTTGCATAAAGCTAACCTCTTCAACCTGATCATCCTCCTCTGTATCCTCTTTGTCGTCTTCACACACGAAGTGGACACTTTTCTGTTGTACTAGGAGCAGTTTATCTAGTTTCTCATTTAGAGCTTTGATCTCTTTTCTGCTTACCGAGTCTGAATCAGCCGCACCTCTCACAGTTCTGTCAAAGTCCTCGCCGTATTGTCCGTCAGCTTGTGTGAGGTTCTCCACTAGTTCTCATCCCTCATCAACACTTTTGTTCGAGAAATTTCCATTGCTAGTAGTATCCAGTAGCATACAGATCTTTGGCATGACACAACAGTAGAGGGTGCTGAGCAACGATTTTGTGCTGAAACCATGGTGGACACACTGAGACTGATATGTTTTAAACTGTTCCCAAGCTTCAGAGAACGATTCAGTACCCTTTTGCACAAAGCTTGAAATCTCATTCCGGAGCTTGGCAATTATGGAGTTTGAGAAAAACTTGGCAAGGAAAGTTGTTTTGCACTCATTCCAGGAGGTGATAGAACCTTGTGGTAGATGTTTCTCCCAAACTTTGGCTTTGTCTCCAAAATAGAATGGGAAAAGCCTAAGCTTAAGTGCATCTTCACTGACGTCATTTATCTTAGTTAGGCTGCAGAACCTATCAAACTCATCGAGATGATCAAGAGGATATTCAGAAGGGAATCCGTGAAACTTATTGTTTTGGAGCATACCAATGACACTGCTCTTGATCTCAAAGTTGTTGTTCTGAATAGCTAGAGGAATAATCCTATGGCGCTGTGTGTGAGTACTTGGGGCATCACCGGCTCCAATGGTTCTTGGCCTCCTCATTTGAGGTCCTTGCATAGGAAGTGCATCATTAGTGTTTGATCCTTGTGGGGGATCCATTAGTTTTGTGTTTTCTTGTTCGTTGTGGATGTTGTTTCTATGCTCTCTCATCTCTCGAGGAAGTTAATTAATGTTGTCAATAATGCAGAGAAGATTCTGACTACCCTTGGAACGTGTCTGCACAGAATGGGTGAACTCAACTTGAGCAGTTTGGTCGAGGTGAATTTGAAAGTTGCAAAATGACCTGAAGCAGAACGACAGGACAAAACCAGAAGTGAGTGAGTAGTCACAAAACAAAAGGAACTTGGTCTCAGAAAGTCTAAAATCTTAAATGTAGTTAGCAAAAAACAGTTGGCAACATCGCCAATTTGATAACAAGGTTTTTCACTCGTACACAGATCAAATAAATCCTAATGCACTATCATGGTCATTGTAGTACTTTAGGTGTCAATCCAAAGAGTGTGTTACTAGCAATCAAGACATGATAGACTACTCTAATTCAAGCCAATCAATAGTGGTTTAATTATCTAACAGCCTAAATTGCAATGTATAAATAAAACATTGGCAAAAAATAATAAAACGGTAAACTACTAACAGCGGAAAACAAGCAACAACGGTAAATTACTAACAGCGGAAAACAAGCAATAGCGGTAAATTACTAACAACGGAAAACAAGCAACAACGGTAAATTACTAACAGCGGAAACAAGCAACAATGGTAAATAGAGAACAACAGTAAACAAAGAGGGTACGTGAGAAGATGTAAATAATGGATCAATGATCACCTAGGTCTTTAGATTGCTTAACAAAACTCAACGGAGAAAATCTCTAGGCATTAAGTTCGTAAACTACTGAATCCACTCTCGTGGTAGAAAGACTCAGAGAAGCTATCAACAAACCCTATCATCACAGACATTTAACAACCTATCTGATATAATGCATCAACCTAATCTAGCCGATAAACAACATAGACAATTAATCCCTTGAGCTAAGTGTGTAAATCTCTGAGATGGTTCGATCATTCATTTTATCAAACACCTGTTGGACGCTAAATTATCTAAGAAAAAATTTCAATTGATCAGAGAGAAATAAGCATTAACAACACCAAAACAGAAGAGACCAAAGCAATTATAACCTTAAGCAACCTAGAATACTTAAGATCCGCACTAATCTACATCCACCTCCTCTGAAACTCTAAGTAACTACTCAGACATTAATGGTGAACCAAGCACAACAATCATCTGCAATAAAGACATAATCATAAAACATAAATAATGGTAGATAAAGACAATTGTAATCGTGGTTCGATGATCAAGGTGATTACAAGGAGAATCACTGCTCCCCAAGGTTTACAACCTAAAATAATAGCAAAAGCTTCGATAGCCGTCTTTTTCCATTGAGGAGTCTATATACTCCTCTTCATAGAACCTAAAAACAGCCCAAAATAAACACAACGAAAAGTCCATCAAGAGATCAGTGGTCTCGGCCCATATGTGAAGCGGCCCAAATCAAACAATTGTTACAATTGGTGGCTTCCACTCCAACCGAGGTGATGTGGATCACGACCGAGGTGATCACGGCTGAGGTGATCACGGCCGAGGTGATCACGGCCGAGGTGATCATGGCTGAGGTTGTCACGGTTGCCTCCTTCGTGCTCCATCAGTGTATCATCCAAGTGCCGTTATTCCTCAAGTCGAGATACGTCTTGGAAGTACCTGAAAATTTCTGAAAACAACTCCAAAATGCAAAATGTATGCGGATGCGAATGCGGAAGCTTCTATGTGTGAGAAATGGGTAAGAATGGATGCTAATGGTATGAACAAGTGATGAAAATGTGTGGAATGTAATGAGAAAAACTTACTAAAAACGGTTAAAATACACACATATCAAACTCTACCACTAGTTAAACTCTATCATGCACAGATTTTTCGCACAAATCAACTCTACTACAAAAACTTAAACTCTACTACGTTGCATCCATTAGTTTAGTAGAGTTGATTAAAGCACGAAAATCAATTCTACTACGCATAAATTCTAACTCTACTATACACGACTTTCAATTCATGTCAACTCTACTAAACACACTTTAACTCTACTACGTTGCATTCCGTTAGTTTAGTAAAGTTGATTAAAGCGTGAAAATCAACTCTACTACGCATAAATTCTAACTCTACTATACACAACTTTTAATTTTTCTCGACTCTACTAAACACAATTTAACTCTACTACGTTGCACTCTGTTAGTTTAGTAGAGTTGATTAAAGCGTGGAAATTAACTCTACTACGCATAAATTCTAACTCTACCATACACGACTTTTAATTCATGCTCTACTAAATACACTTTAACTCTACTATTTTGCACTCCGTTAGTTTAGTAGAATATATTAAAGCGCCAAAATCAATTCTACTACGCATAAATTCTAACTCTACTATACATGACTTTTAATTCATGCTAACTCTACTATGTTGCACTCCGTTTGTTTAGTAGAGTTGATCGCTTACATGACAAATTTCATTAATGATATTTTTATAAATACGTTTTTTCTTTACTCATTAGAAAATGACAAAATAGTATATATAAAATTAAAAAATTATTATAATAATTTTCAAACATTTACTTTATTTAAATAATTAACTCTTATTTTCACTTTAATCTAGCAAATCATCATAAAATAAAACTTTCATTGCTCGGTGGATAACAATACATTGTTTCTTAGAATTCACAATTGATTCAAAGAATACCGTGTGTTCAGTTTATTAGTGATTTAGAGCAAATTATAATATGTAAAATATATACAACCCAATTTGTTGGTTTATTTACAGAATTTTAATTATTTTTCATTTATGCAGAAATTTTAAAAAGGAAAAAATCAAACAGAAAACCACAAACTTTTGTTCACTTTCTATTTAAAAATCAAATTTTGACTGATCGAACTGTTTTAGCCCCACTGTTACTTTAACTAACAAAACTTTATAACTCCGTTAGTTACAGTTTTGTCAATATCACTTAGATGAAACCACTGATTCCCAAAATATCAAATTGATTATCGGTTTAATTTAGTTCTCATGATATAGAATCTGTTCAGGTACTTTTTGGTTTTGGTTTTGGTTTTGGTTTAACTTGATTTCAAATGATTCGGTTAAATTTTGGTTTGGATTCCAGTTCTGGGTATTACTAGACGTAGAAAAGTTAAGAGATGTGGATGAGAAGTGTCCATCTTAACATGTTGAAAAAGAGTTTGCGAAAGTCGGTATTGTTAACTCACCGCCACGTGTGAATTTGAAATATGAACTTTAAATAATTCAAACGCGTGAATTCAACAATCTCCTGCAATTTAACCAAAGGCCTCGTTTACTCTGTTCTCACAAAATTCCTTTTCGATAGTTCCAAAGTCCTAACTCGATTAACTACTCCACAAACAGCATCAGCAAAACCTAATTTCTCAAATTTCAATTTCAAGCTCTAATTTTGAATTGCTTCCATGGGTGAGAAAGATTCAGAGACAGCTCCTATTTGGACTAAAACCCAACACAGAGATACCAACAACGTACACCCAATGGGTTTAGAATCGGCTACTCTTTCTGCTCAGCATCGATCGCAGAATCAGAGTAGAAGTTCTTATGAAGAACGAGGTAGAGGAGTTAAGGAATTTCGGAGTTGGCTCGCTTGGCTCGTACCCTGTTTCGTTGTTGCTAACGGTTTCGTCTTCGTCATCACCATGTATGTCAATAATTGCCCGAAGAAATCCGGTGACTGTGTCGCCGATTTCTTGGGTCGATTCTCGTTTCAGAACACACGAGAGAATCCTCTTCTGGGTCCTTCGTCTCTTACGTACGTATGCTTCTAGTTTTTGGGTTTTACTTTGTTCCAATCAAGTCAATTTTACTTAGTCAACTGAAATCAGGGAAGTACGAGATTTCTTAGTATTTCAAGAAAACCTAATCTGTAATTGCTTAGCCGATTAGATGTTTCGTGGGTCAACGATGTCTAAGACGCAGAGTAATAGGAGCAGAATAAGGAGACAGTATGTTTTCTCTTCTCCTCCTTGAATTGTCCTGATGTCAAATTTTTGGATTGTTTTTGGTTACTTTGACTTGCAACAGGTTACAAAAAATGGGTGGTTTGGATGTAAGAAAAGTGGTTAAACAAGATCAAGGATGGCGTTTACTGTCTTGTAACTGGTTACATGGAGGAGTTGTTCATCTACTTGTGAACATGTTGACTCTCCTATTCATCGGTATACGTATGGAATGAGAATTTGGTTTTAGTAAGTACTCTCTTGATTGTGCTTTGTTGTCTCTTGAAGATCCCTTTTAATTGACTTGTGTGTGTAACCTTTTGTTTTGAACTTTTTGTTCTCAGTTAGGATTGGATTACTTTATATGATATCGGGCTTTGGTGGAAGTATATTGTCAGCACTTTTCCTCCGCTCAAATATCTCTGTTGGAGCATCTGGTGCTGTATTTGGTTTACTTGGAGGAATGCTCTCTGAGATCTTTATCAATTGGACTATCTATTCTAACAAGGTAACGATACCTTCAAAACTCCCATTTCTATTTTTATGATTTAAAGATTATAACTTTAGGACTTATGTTGTTTGCCTCTGCTTTGTCTTAGATTGTGACCATCATAACACTTGTGTTATTGGGGCTGTAAACTTGGGACTTGGTGTGCTCCCAGGAGTAGATAATTTTGCTCATATTGGTGGGTTTGCTACTGGTTTTCTTCTTGGATTTGTGCTCTTACTCCGTCCCCATTACGAATGGATCAACCAAAGACACGACACTGGAGCTAAACCACGCAGGTTCAAGATTTATCAGTACATATTATGGACCATTTCTCTTCTCCTTTTGGTCGCTGGGTAAGTAGTTACATTTTCTCGGTTACCACCTTTCACGTGAATTGCTATAATTCAGTCTTTTAGTTTTGCCAATACTCTCTCTAAAAAGCTGGAGATTGCATAAGAAACAATAAAAAGTATAAAACATTTTCAAAAAACATAAATAAACTGAGGTTCTTTCCTTGTCAGGTTCATTGCTCGATTGATCTCTCTCTTCAACAATGTCGATGGAAACGAACATTGCTCATGGTGTCATTATCTTTCATGTGTTCCAACATCTCAATGGAGCTGTAACCGAGAACCAGCCATTGCACGGTAGGACCCTTAACGCCATTTTAATTCTTCAAATTTCCAGCCTAGTCTCCCCTTATATGTCTCTAATCATTCATCATATTTGCTGAAGACGACTCAAATAGGTAACCAACTCAGCATGACTTGTTCGAGGAATGGGAAATCAGCATCTTACATGTTCGCGAATCCTTCGGATACACGGATTAATAGCTTATGTGTTCGGCTTTGCCGTTGATTTGCTGTTTTTTAGACACACACACGAACTCTACATTTTTCTTGCTATTATGTGTATAGATTTATAAACCCTTCTCGAATATATTTGTAAATACAATGTTTTCCTGATTTATACATGATTTTTTTTTACCATATCTGGTCATCTTCTTATATAATAGTGCTTTGATTCAGTTTTAGAAGAGAAATCGTGTTTTGGAAGAGAGATCGTGTTATATAATAGTGCTTTTGAGCATATGCAATATTTTATATAATCGTGTTATATAATCGTGTTATATAATAGTGCTTTTTTATTATTTTTGATTTATTTTAATAATGAGAAACTGTGTGAGAACCCCCAGATGGTATTATATATACTTATCGTAATTTGATAAAAAAAAAAACAAAAAAATGGAACCGATCCTAGCTGAAGAACCTCCAAATCGATTAGAGGGTCTTTCAAGTGGACCCACAAGTCTTTTGTTTTGACTCTTTGACACAAGGGAAAAGAGACTATTGAAAATCTACCAAAAACACCTTTGTTTTCTGATGTATATTATATCACTTGCCACTAAACCACACCAGTGAATCAAACAAGTCCGTCGACTTTTACCGGCATTTTGATTTCCACTTTCCTCACGAGAAATTTTGAAAGTTTCGTGATATTTCCTTAACGCGCAATGTTGCATGAGCTTCTTCTAGCTCTCTTAGGATTCACCGGCGATCTCATCGTCGATGAGCGGGAGCAACGCAAAACCCTAGGCCTCGCTTTCCACTCTGATTCTCCCCTCTCTGATGAATGTACCTTCAAACTCGCTCCTGACATCTCCTTCATCGAATCCAGCGAAAGGTAGTCTCTGCTCGGCACTGATCTGGTGATGCTGATTTTGATTTCTAGTGATTCTGATGCGCTTCTTACAGGGATCTGATTGAGAGAGTTATTAAGCTTGGGTTCTTCTATCGAGAGCTCGAACGTTTTGCGAAGAAATCTCGCAATTTGAGCTGGATTAGGTCGGTAAACAGTGTGCAACCGTTGGAACAGGCAGATGAATTGTCGAAGCAGAGTATAGAGAAGAAGCCTAGTGTGTACCGTAGAGCCATTGCTTATGGAATTGGGGAGATTCTTTCGGTCTACAGGTCTGCGGTTCTTCACATTGAGCAGAAGCTATTGGCCGAGACTACGCCTATTCTCGCTACCGTTACGCAGGGGCTCAATAAGGTACATTCCCAAGGCCTTTTATCAACACATCGATCACTTGATGTTTAAGCTTAGGAATACCGTATGAGTAATGATAATCCATGCCATTACATATGTCTTTGTTTTCTTTATAGTTTTTTGTTCTTTTCCCGCCCTTGTACGAGGTGATTCTTGAGATTGAGCGTGATGATATACGTGGAGGGCAGCTTCTGAATGTATTGAATAAAAGGTGTCATTGTGGTGTGCCTGAATTGAGGACTTGTCTCCAAAGGTATTTATTGCCTTTGTTCCTCGATGGCTCTTTTACAGTTACCTGAAATCATCTTTAGTCCAACGTCACCAGTTTTGAAGTGTTTATATCATATTAACTCTCATATCCATACGTAGGCTTCTTTGGCATGGACATCAGGTCATGTATAATCAACTTGCAGCTTGGATGGTCTATGGGATTCTCCAGGATCCTCATGGAGAGTTTTTCATCAAGAGGTAGATGTAAACTGATCTCGTTTTGGACATATATATTTTGAGATTTTCTGAAGGCTATCTCTTTTTAGCTAATGATTCTGTTAGTGGTCCTCATAAAATCTTCCATTATACTTGTAAGGTACCTGCTGTATACTTGAGCTGATACACTATGGCTTGCAGTTGTCTACAGCTAACTTTGTTTTGTGTTTGCCTTCTCGAAACAAATTAAAACTCCATTCTGATTTACTTACAGGCAGGAAGATGGGGATTTAGATCATTGCTCATCTCAGGAAGAAGTATCGGAAAAGTTAGCTCGTACCTCAGTTTATGAGTTATCTTTAACTGATTGGCACTCTGGGTTTCACATTTTTTTGGTATTCACCACGCCACTTTCAATTTTGATTAGGGACCATTACTATATTATTGATGTTTCTGTGCTTATATTTCAGGATATGTTACCTGATTATATTCCTATGCGTCTTGGTGAATCAATTCTTTTTGCTGGAAAAGCCATAAGGGTTTTGCGAAATCCCAGTCCTGCTTTCCAGTTCCAGAAGGACAAGAGCTTTCAGCAAATAATGTGTGGAGGGAGAGAATTGCTTCCACAATCTGAGGCAGACAAGATCGAAGCTATGCTCAAAGACTTAAAGGTGCTCGTTGGGAGACTTTCTCACCGCTCTTTATGTTTTTGGTAGAAAGTGTAACAATCTTGACAATGAGTTAATGCGGTCATGCTACTCGTGTTCTTGTTGCACATACATAGAATTGTATATGCCTTTCTCCTAGGACCCGTTGGAGCTCAGGTAGTAACCTTACATGTATACATCTACGTGCAGGAATCATCTGAGTTTCACAAGAGATTATTTGAGTGCACTGTTGATTCTGTTCGAGCAATAGCAGCCAGTCATCTTTGGCAGGTTTTCACTTGGAAATGATTGAATTTAATATCTTGAATTTATATAGTTTTGGTCACATTAACATCCTTTCTACAGCTTGTCGTTGTGCGTGCTGATCTCAATGGTCATCTTAAAGCTCTTAAAGATTATTTTCTTCTAGAGAAAGGAGATTTCTTTCAGGTAAACCACATCAAATACATGATAATGCTCTTAGGTGAAATATAAGGTTGATTAATGTCGCTCACACTTGTTCATGTCCATGATTTCTTGCTTTAGCCTCAGTAACAGACCTGTTACATGTGATTTTACATCTGATAGGATTTCTGATTTCAGTGCTTTCTGGAGGAGAGTCGTCAGTTGATGCGTTTACCACCTCGCCAGTCAACTGGCGAGTCTGATCTTATGGTACCGTTTCAGTTGGTATGTGGTTACAACTTTAAAAAATTTACAATAAAAAGTTCTGTTCAGGTCAAATTGGTTTTGTAACTCTCTCTCCCTTGGGAGCACTCAGGCTGCAACAAAGACCATTGCGGAGGAAGATAAGTATTTCTCTAGGGTATTGCTAAGGTCAGTAACACATCAAATTCCTTTTTGATGACTTTGTATTAGATGGATTTATTTTTCGCCCTTGAGCTAAGTTGGAAGCACACATTAATAACACTTCTCCTAACTGTTCCTAAATTTGGCTTTTTTGACTGCTACTTTCACCAGGATGCCTTCATTTGGAGTCACAGTCAGATCTTCTCAAGCTGACCTGGCGAAATCTAAAGTATCTCGTTCTGGGAAGGCAAATCTTACATCTGAAACCTCTGTGGATGGCTGGGACGCTATTGCTCTTGAATACTCTGTCGATTGGCCCATGCAACTGTTTTTCACTGAAGAAGTGCTTTCTAAGTAAGAATCCTTGGCCATTGCTTAGGTCTATTATAAAAAAGAAAAATTCTAACATTCAAAATTCTTGCAATCAATTTTACTCGTTCTATTTAGTTGGCTGTTTTGATACTTCTTCTAAGAACTATAGACTTGTGTTTAGGTATCTCAAGGTGTTCCAATATTTGATACGGCTAAAGAGAACTCAGATGGAACTGGAGAAATCATGGGCTTCTGTAATGCATCAAGACCATTTAGAATCTGCTCAACACCGAAAAGATGGTTTAAACGGATCAACATCTCAACAAAGACGACAAGGCATACGACCCATGTGGCGTGTTAGAGAACACATGGCGTTTCTCATAAGGAATCTTCAGTTTTACATTCAGGTAAAGAAACCTACAACGTCTTGGAGGATTTTGAAGGTGGTCTCAAGCTAGTTTGAAAACAGAAAACGTCATAGGTTTGATTGTCTCTTTGTCTTAAGGTTGACGTGATAGAATCTCAATGGAAGGTGTTGCAAACTCATATCCACGATTCTCAAGACTTCACTGAACTCGTTGGCTTCCATCAAGAGTAAGTGTATCTATGCTCACTTGGGCTAGTTTGGTTATCCATTCAGTCTTTTGCTGTTTTGTGAACTCATTCTGAACTGAAATCGTTTTCAGTTATTTTTCTTTTTGGTTCGGCTTTTTATGCCTGCCCCTACTTACCTACTGTACTACACAAATGCAGGTATCTCTCCGCGCTTATCTCTCAATCTTTCCTCGACATTGGTTCTGTCTCAAGGATACTCGACAGCATCATGAAACTCTGTCTCCGGTTCTGCTGGAACATTGAGAATCAAGAAAGTAATCCAAACACTTTGGAACTTGAAAACATAGCTGAGGTGCGATATCTTTTCACTGTAACACTCATACAAAGGTTGAAAATTCTCTCTCTAATCTTCTTTTTGCGGTTTTACAGGAATTCAACAAAAAGTCGAATTCCTTGTACACCATACTGAGAAGCAGCAAGCTCGCCGGTAGCCAACGAGCCCCATTCTTGAGACGGTTTCTTTTACGCCTAAATTTCAATTCCTTCTATGAGGTATTTACTACTTAATAGTTACAAGAATCTATTTCATCTACGGGCGCTTCTCACTGAGTCTTTATCTCTCTTTCCCGGTGACAGGCAACTGCCAGGGGCGTGTTGAATGTAGTCCGACAACGCCCAGCTCTTCCATTGTAAATGTCAGTTGTGGTCGGAGAATCTTGTCCAGAGATATGATTTTGAGGTTTTGCAGCAGCTATGACACGTGGAAATAGATTGGTCTGATCTTCAAATCAGGTTTGCATGTAGACAGTTTTTGCTCACTCGTCTGTGTTTTGTAATAATCTGTGTTGCTTTGACTTAGACCCAAGAATCAAAAATGTGAATTGTGTTCCATCCGGCATTATTACAGTCCTCTCTATAAATTATGTAGGGACACTTTAGGCCTAGTTATTTGAGTTTTATAATTTTCTGTTATTAGAACGTTTTTTTATATGTAAACATTTTGTTAACAGCAAGCAATACACAAAATCGACTATTCAACAACAGTTTTAACCACAACTACAAACAGATAATTTAAGGTT
>JAKUCM010003995.1:0-24544 GCA_023374145.1 Lepidium sativum
TGGAAAATGGAGGCATGAGGAAGATAGGTGGTTCTTTTATGTTGATAATTCAAGTGGGAGCAAATTCATACGTATTTAGTTAGGAAAAAACTTGGTGGAGTTAGTTTCAGAGGTATGCAAACAATTTCGGATGAGTGAACGATTATATGATGTTGCTATAAATTATAGGAGGCCGACTGAAGAAATGAGAATTCTTTTAGAAGATACACCACCTGTTTACTTATTTGATATTGAGTTAATACATATGTTTGTGGAGAAGGCAATGAGGTATAAAATGCGTATTTGTGTGGAAATTTATGAGAGATCATATTTAGAATAAAAAGAAAAGGTAGTTCATGATGAAAGTCTTTATGAGTTTGTAGCTGAGAAGTGTATGTTTTCATATCAGTCTTGTAGGTTTTCGGAAAACCTAAAAGCGGGTGAAGATGATGAAGACGTAATAAGCAGGTTCGACTACTGTGATGATCCTGATGGTGTCAGATCTGGAGATGAAGAGTACGCTCGTAGTGGAGAGAACATTAACAGTTCTTCTAATCAAAGGGAATTCTTTTCTAGAGATGAGTTTGTGGATAAAGGATTGAGTAATGTAGACTTTACCATTGGGCAACGTTATCCGAAAAAAGGAGTTGGAGACAAGGTTGAAGATTCTTGCTGTAACATCATGATTCGACTTTGATGTTATAACATCATCACGATTCTTGCTTCACGTAAAGTGTTGGTTGCCTGGATGCCAATGGTATCTTAGAGGAGCATCAGTTGATAGTAGCTTTCACTTCTACATTAAAAATATGTTGGAAAACACACTTGTTCCGTGACAGAGCGGTCATGTCGTGCAAGACAAACTAGTCCAAATATTCTATCTCACCTCTATGTTGATTTTGTTGGTGGTGTAGGTACGTCTGTTCTGCCCCTTCATGTGTCCGAGTGTCTAAATAAACGCTATGAAATCAAGGTTAGTGGTAATTTGATTCATGTTATGTAGGTTTTCGTCACGTTATGTAGGTTATTGTATGTAGGTTTTGGTTCAAGTTATATAGGTTTTGGTCCACGCTATATAGGTTTTGGCTCACGTCATGTTATGTAGGTTTTGTTCACGTTATGTAGGTTATTGTATGTAGGTTTTCATTCATGTTATGTAGTTTTTGGTCCATGTTATATAGGTTTTGCCTACGTTTTGTAGGTTTTGGTTTCGCTTATGTAGGTTTGTTGTCTTGTAGATGAAATATTGGAAAGCACATCAGGTCTTCAAGGAAGCCCGGCAGCTGGTCAGAGGGTCCTCGGAGAGCAGTTATGAACAACTACCTGCATATTTATTCCTAATAAGAAGAGCGAATCCCGACACTGATAAAGCTTGAAGTTGACCAAGACAACAAATTCAAGCAGCTCTTCATTGCATTTGATATGAGTATTCAAGGATTTCCATTCCTGCGGAAGATCGTGGTTGTTGATGACACATTTTTGCAAGGTAAATATAGAGGAACACTACTTACTGCCACCATGCAAGATGGAAATTTTAATATATTTCCAATTGCGTGCGGGGTAGTTGACACCAAGAATGATGAGTCTTGGCAATGGTTTTTTTTTCCAACTAAACCGTGTTATCCTAGATGATGAAGAATTAGCAATAATTTCATATAGGCATCGGTCAATAAGCAATGCGATCAAGATAGTATACCCACTTGCTGGTAGAGGTATATATACCTATCATTTGCGCAAGAACATCTTGTCGAAGTTCAGGGGGGGGGAGTCTTTCAAGTTATTTAAAAGAGCGGAAACTGCATATAGGTTACAAGACTTTAACGACCTATTTTCACAAATTCAAGAACTCAATCCTCTCCTTCATGCTTATTTACTGAAAGCTAATGTTCGATTGTGGAGCCGTGTACATTTCCCCGGTAATAGGTTCAACATTTGCACAACGAATATAGCCAAATCAATCAATCCTGCGTTGAGTGAAGCTAGGACTTTTCCAATTGTGCAACTTATTGATGCAAGAAGGTCCATGTTAACAAGGTGGTTCGCAGATAGGAGAAAAAATGCGGCACTAACAACCACATCACTCACAGCTGGTGTGGAGAAAGTGCTAAAGGTATTATCTTATGTAGGTTTTGCTTCCGTTCTGTAGGTTTTGGTCCCGTTATGTAGGTTTACTTTGTGTAGGTTTTGTTTTGGTTATGTAGGTTTTTCCTCCATTATGTAGGTTTTCCCTCCGTTATGTAGGTTTTTTCTCATTTTTGTTGTTTTCCATTATGTAGGTTTTGCTTCCGTTCTGTAGGTATTACCACCGTTATGGCATATACAAAATTCCTTGTGTCCATGTCCTAGCTGAAGCCGAAAGATCTAGTCCTTAAATAGTCTCTCTCACTCGTTGGTATTACCACACAACAATTTTTTACGATGCCTATGCTAAGTGTATTAAGCCTCAATATGTTGGTACAGCAATACCCGAAGAGGTTGCGAACAAGGTTTGTAAGCCTCCATTAATTAGAAAGCAAGTAGGCCGACTGAAAAACTCAAGAAAAAAAAGCGTCCTAGAGGTGGTACTTGAGTTGAAACGACTAAGGAAGACGTACATTTTTCAAAGTGTTCTCAACGCGGCCATAATACACGTACTCGCCCATCAAAACCATCGCAAACATGACCGTTTAATCATTCCCTTATGTATTTATTCAATAAGTGATATTTGTTCAAAACCTACGTGACGTAAACCAAAACCTCTAAACATAAACCAAAACCTACAAAACATAAAACAAAACCTACAATACGTAAACCAAAACCTACAGAGAAGCACCAAAACAAAAACGTACAAAATAGGAAACAAAACTTACATGCCGTAATCCAAAACCTACAATGTGTAACCCAAAACCTACATAACGTAATCCAAAACCTACAAGTTATGTAGGGTTTGTTATGTAGACGTTGATTCAGTCTTATATAGGTTTGCCGACCTCCTCTTTTTAGGTTCTGGTTTATGTTATGTACGTCTTGATTCAGTATAATGTAAGTTTTACAACCTCTTATGTAGGTTTCACTTGATGCTTTGTATGTTTTAACAACCTCTTAAATAGGTTTTACTTTGTGCTTTGTAGGTTTTATGGAGTGTTATGTAGTTTCAAAATTTATTTTCTTTTGTGTTGGTTTGTACAAGTGAGTATCAAACCCTAAACATTATCATTATATACACAAGTATACACAACTGTCACATACCCTAAAAGTTATCATTACATACAAATGTATACATAAATGTACAACTCAAGGTTGACTGTCACATATCCACGTACCCCTGTCATGATAACGTCGTAATCATGGGGTAGCTCATCTAGGACTTGTGATGCATACTTCATTTAGATGAATGGAATAATGTTCTCGGTCAATCCCTCGAATGAGACACCAAAAGCCAAGCACTCAATGAACTTGAGTGCAAAAATCCCACAATCACCACTCCAACTGTGCTGAGGAACTCCTTTGACCCTTGAAATCTTGTATGCTTGCCCACTAAGCTTTTCTTTCTGAATCGGAAGTGCCATTTGTTTGACCAAGATTCGGATCATCTTTGCGAAGGCTTTGCATTGGTCCAGAATCATCCGGTCCGACATTATGGACATGTATGAATCAAAGAATTTGATTCTGCATTTCACCAAGTCGACCTCCAACGCCACCCAATGAGCTCTCCCAACGTCGTGCGCTATGTACACCCAGTCCACTTCCGTTACCCATTTCCTTCCAGTGGCATATATATCATCATTTCCTTGGTAAAGATCTATGTACCCTCCCTCAAAACGGGAATTCTTGTCCTTGGTTCAAACAAAGTCAGTCTAGTACTATGTTGCCTAGATTGTTGAGAACTCCGGATTAACAAAAGCAATCTGGGGATTTCTGAATTGCGTAACAGGCTGGTAATGTCATATGTGAAACATCAACATAACGGCGGACATATGCTGCAAAGGGGAAATAAATAATAAGCCAAAACCTACGGAACAAAACCAAAAAACTACAACTCATCGCCAAAACCTACAAAACATAACGCCAAAACCTACAAGTCATTGACAAAACCTACAAGTCATAGCAAAAACCTACTAGTCATAACGTACATAACTGTGTAGTCAACCAGCTATATCTACGATCAGTTGCTGGCCAGTCATCTTTGTCATCAGCCTGACATAGAAGTCGGTGTTTTCATTAGGCTGTTACCATACCTGAATAGATGTACATGTTACACAGCCAACCATAGAAATCGGAATTTATGTTGCAAATGAGGGGGACTTATAAATCGGAAGTATCGTATTCAAAAAGTATTTTCAGTTGTTCTGCCTCGTAATCACCAAATGGATCATATATATCGACTGATTGTTGGACTCCTTGCAGAATACGACTCACTATTGAACACCCTTCGAAGGGAGATATATGTAGGAAAAGAAGAAAAAATCATAAGAAGATGAAACCAAAACCTACGTAACTAATAATAAAACCTACATAACATCAAGTTAAACCTACACAACGTAAACAAAAACCTACACGTTATGCCCACTCTTACATAACGTCAAGCAAAACCTAAATAGCAGATAACAAAACTTACAAGTCATACCCAAAACTGCATAACGTCAAGCAAAACCTAGATAAAATCAACTAAAACCTACAAGTCATGCTCAAAACCTACTATGGAGAAAGATTTACCTGAGAATTAGCGAGTTTGATTTTTTGGTTCTCTTTATGAATAAACTGTATATCTAACAAAGCTTTTTGATTGTCAGATGCTTTTGTTGATTGTTCCTCCTCTTGCTTTTTCTCAGACCTCAACCAATCATCATCATCATCATCATTATGCACCTTCACATCAATGATTGCCTCATCTGAAGGACTTTTGGATCGAATTACATATTTGCAAGGTTGTTCTTGTCTACCAGATCGCATAACCCTTGTCATTGGACTTTTTGGTTCGGAAGTTTCTTCCCTAACAACCTCCCACGTCATTTCGTTCCAATATGTCTGCTTTTCCTTGACGACTTCCTCCTCCACAACGTTGCCCGCACCTACTTTTGGTGGCGAGGCCTCTGCTGAACCTACGCGTGCAGAATTCCTGCTTGCCGGTTCGGTCCTCAACGGGATGGGAGCGAAACTCTCGCTATGTAGTTCGGATCTCAACGGGAGGAGAGTCTCATACCGGCAAATTATGGTTTCCTTCTTTGAGAACCTACTTTTCAATCCCACCATCTTGCTTTTCAGGCTTTCATATTTCTCGCCCTTATTCTTCTCAGCTTGCTCAAACTTAGCAAGTAATCCCTCCAACAGCGTCTTTGTAGCTGAGTGCTCCTTCTGTATGGATACATGCGTCTTGTCCCTCACATTTTCCTTCAGGAAGGACTTCAAGGACATGTCCATGGTATCTTTGACATTGTCACTGCTCTCAGCCCACTTCAACCCGGTTGACCTTGTCATTGTTTTGAGGTGGCTTTTTCTTCTCAGGCCAAACCTCAGCCTCATCTATGATCACTTCCGACAAAAATAGAGCATCAATATCAGAAACTCCATTACTGGACCAAATCCTACAAGTTGTCGCCGAAACCTACATGATATATACCAAAACCTACAAGTCATGGCCAAACCCTACAAGTCAGATACCAAAACCTACAAGTCATGGGCAAAACCTACAAGCCATGGCCAAAGCCAACAAGTCATATACCAAAACCTACAACTCATCGGCAAAACCTACAGATACCAAAACCTATAACTCATCGCCGAAACCTACACGTTAGATACCAAAACCTACAACTCATCGCCAAAACTTACAAGTCAAACAATACGAGACCCAAAACCTACAAGTCACATACCTTCCTTGATTTTTTGTGGTGTCAACGACCACCAGCGCCAACTTCCTCTTCCTGAAATTATCTGTTTCCCAGAAGTTTTCATCGAGTTCGTCTCCAAGTATATCCATGATCATATTTTGGAGTCTACAGTCCCCAACACTTCTCCCGCCCAGAAAGGATAAACATCTTCCCCCGCCTTGTGGGCCATGTTCTTCAAGATGAATCTACAAAGATGTTATTTTCAAATTAACCAACCACACATACAAAACGTATAAGTAAACCTACAAAAGTTTATCAAAACCTACAAAACAACATATCTTTTCGTCTTCTAAGTTCTTTATCTCATCCTCTAGTATGACATCCAGGCTTCCTTTAGCCTTGCATGTATCCCAGTGGAGTAGGGGTATATCAACATCATCTCTCTGGGAACCATAAAACTTTCCAAGGCATTCAACGTACTCTAATGCCCATATAAGCAGCACATGGACACAACCATGTATGGTGTACGTTAAATCAGAGTATGACGCCCCTTTGATGGATATGATTAGTGATTGAAAGGCATCCCGACCCCAAGGATACCTTTGAAATATCTCCACATCCAGCACCCTCATTGATGTTTGAAGTAGGATTGGGTTTCCTCGATGCAGACCCAATATACCATCATGCAATACAAAAAGGAGACCCAACATTCTCCTTTTCTCGAAGGTCTAGCCCCTGACAATTAGCAGCAAACATTAAAGCAAACATACATAATAGTATACAAACCTACATTACATACACCAAAACCTACATAAAGTGAATACAAAAACCTTCATCGCCTACCAAAACCTACATTAGGTGAAAACACACATGTCTTAACTGAAAGTTCTTGCATCTCTGGAACGCCTTAGTGAGTTCGTAGTAGTCCGGACCTTCACATGTGTCCCTGTTTAAATCAGCTCAGAACTCTTCATGGGATGCATCTACATCCTCTCTTTCCTCATCCAGACCACATGGCAGGCATGAGATCTCTTCAAACTCATAAAAGGAGAACCTCAAATGATGGGTACCAACCAATACCCACATCTCGTTCGCTTTTATGATATCAAGTTTATTCATGAGCAACCAATCCACAGTTTTTGCTGCCCACATATACTTAATCTCTGTTAATTTTAGCACTACACCAACCGAGAAATTGTCTCGAATGTTGATGAAGGCATCTTCACCAATTGCTAGCCGCATTAGCTTGAAATCTGGCAGCTTACAAAAATGATTGAAGCTCTTTTGCTAGAAGACCTTCTGTGTGCGCTGAAAAGTCTCCTTGGATATTGTTTCGGCGCCATTGTTGGGAACCAAGGGATCACAATGTTAAAACAACATGCCTACATAACATGACATAAACCAAAACCTACATACTGTACACCAAAACCTACATATCTGAATCAAAACCTAAAACATACAATAAAAACCTACACAACGTTGACAAAACCTGATGTAAACCAAAACCTACATAATGTAAACAAAAACCTACATTACTGAGTTAAAACCTACAACACACAATCAAAACCTAAATAACGTGGACAAAACCTGACGTAAACTAAAACCTACATAACGTAAACCTACATAACGTAAACGTAAACCTACATATCGTAAACCAAAACCTACATAATTGAGTCAAAACCTACAACACACAATCAAAACCTACATAACATAGACAAAACCTGACGTAAACCAAAACCTACATAACGTAAACCTAGGTAACGTAAACCAAAACCTACATAACGTAAACAAAAACCTACATAACTGAGTCAAAACCTACAACACACAATCAAAACCTACATAACATAGACAAAACCCGACGTAAACCAAAACCTACATAACATAGACAAAACCCGACGTAAACCAAAACCTACATAACGTAAATCAAAACCTACATAACGTAAACAAAAACCTACATAACGCGATTTTTTTGGGAAACGTAGAGAAAAAGAGAAGTAGTTAACCCTTAGCGATTAATATTTCTCTCTCTTTTTTAATTGTACTAAATGACATTCTCATAATAAAATGATGTCCTTAACAATAACAAATAATTTCATCTTTTTTTTATTGTTCACAATTATCAAAAGACTATTATAGTAATTATGCTATTTTTTGGAGTATTTCAATTATTCTTTCTTATATATTGGAGGTTCTATATATTTGAAAAACATTTTTCTAAAATGAATTACCAAATTTGGAACAAAATTTTAAAAGATAGATTTTAAAATTAAATTAAAAAAACTAATGTATGTTTTATGAACATGAATATCAGACCGGATTACAATGTTATAAAAAACTAGCTGCCAATCCAACAGAAACTTAAATCCTTAATTATATTGCTAGCTGTAGAGGTAGTTTTTTAGCCACAAATTTAAACAATACTAGATTTATACCCGCGCTACGCTGTGGGGTTATTTTATTAATAATTTTTGGTTAACGGTGAGTACAATTCCGAAGTATAGCTTTTTGTATACTTCAAAAGAGAACAACGAGTGTGCCGATTTACATTTAGTGGTTCATAATAAAACATGTCGCCTAAATTTACAACACAGTTTGATCATATTTGATCATATCCATGTCTTTGCTTCATTAGCTTGTGCCCTATAAACAACAACAAAAAATTGTTTATACTTTCAACAGTTTCATAACAAAGTATGTTTATTAGTTCAAATAAATACCCAACAAATTTCTCCAGGCATGTATTGAAGTTACGATTTCAAAATTTCTTTAAGCATCCTAGCAACTTTCTTGATATACCAATTTCTAGCTCTTAGATATCTCAAAACTGCAACATAATAGTTTCTCTAGCAATGGTCCTAATCAACAACTTACTCAGTTCCTCCATCTAAAAGTGAATTAACAACAAAATGGAAGTCTTTCAGAGATCTAATTAGTAATTCCATCTCTAAAACACACAATGATTGGATATTACCTTACTTGATATACTCCAATAAGAACATGTAAAATATAAATATAATACATTGTGATAAACATATGATATAAGAGGTAGGTGAGAAAAAATCATTGGTCTTTTCTTTCTCAACTTTAATATTATCTTGCAACTTCAGTTTATACTTTTTCTATCTCTTTTAGCTCTAGCAACACTACCTACCTCCAAGAACAAAGAATCCATAAGCACACTATCACACAAGGTAAATGCTTTAAGTGATTTGTAGAGGAAAAGACACCTACAAGAACAAATAAATTTAGGCATTCTCTTTGCCAACTCCCTTAACATTACCTACATTGCATATTGGATTGAGCAAGTTTTAACTTGTTTTCCATCGGGTAGATATGATTTTCCATAAACTTCAAATAGAGGACAGGTTTTTTTTAGAAGAGAATGCAAAACGATTCGAAACAAATACCAATATCCACCAACACTAAATAATGATATCTTTTGTGCTTAATCTAAATTTGTGTCATTGATCATTAAAGAAGTCAAAACTTGCTCCCCTGCAGTCTCTTCACATATATGAAGGACCATGCACTTTGTAGAAACCTAGGGAACAATAGAGATCAATAAACTTCACGGAAAAGAAATATGGTTTGATTTAAATATATAAAAAGAGATTTTAAGATAAGTAATTATCTCACAACCCACATGAACCAATTTTTGAAGAAAAAAGTCATCTTCAATAGAAACTTCCAAAATTTAGTTGGAAAAGTGTTTATAGGATTATGAGCTTTCGTAAGAAGGATATAACCATCATCTTCTTGTTCCAAATGTCATCTTCTTGTTTTCAAACATGTGAGAGTGAACATGATGTTGCTTTGTTCCAGATGTCGTCGAACCGTGTACACCGTCTTGAGCCTTCTACAACACGCGATCTATAAAACCAAAAGATAAGATCTGATTAATTTTTCATCAAAGAGAATTTTCTTTCGTCATACTTTGTTGAGAATTCTAGGGGTTCTCCTTCATTATTTATCCTTCTAAATATATTAAAATAGGGTTTCACGTTTAGAAGAAAAGAGGTAGAAGAAGAAGATGATGTGGAAATTAATATGAATGATGAATCTGCATTTGTATTTGACATGTGTTCCTTTAAAACCACAATCAAATCGAAAAAAGAAAAGTTAAAAGAGTAAAAAATAGAACCTGCTCAACTTTGTTACACTTAAGTTTGGAGCTTAGATCGACAATTTTCATGGTGACACTGTCACCATTCTCCATATTGTGAGAGAACTGGATTTTAGCGTATGAGAAACAGAAGAGTCATTATATTTTATTTTAAAAAAAGGGAAACAGAAGAGTCACGATTGTTGAAAGCAAAGAGTTTGAGATTGAAGAAATGGAAGCATGTGATGAATTCGCTTGATCAACCAATTTGATTGGTCTTTTTCAGATGAGGTGTCATGTTGAGTTGTCGATATCAGAAAAGACAACCCTATTTTTTTATATATAATATGTGGATTAAAGATGAATTAAGCGATTGAGGTATGAAATATCAATACAATATTTATAATGTAGAATCACCACAGTGAAATTCTCATCTAGCATCCATTTAATATTAGATAAATTTTCTTAGTTGATAGTTGTTTCACCAGATTTCCAAAATTAGTAATATATATAATATTAATAAGACTGTGTCTCTCTAATAATTTTTTTTTTCAAAAAGCTATGATACATTGTCTGAAAAACTTAACCATAAATACCAATCAAATTACTTTAATAATATACATCATAACAAATATTTAAAAATAAACCAAACCAAATTATTGAGTTGTTGAGCTCTTTCTCACATGTTACCTAACTTAGCAATAACACATCACGACTGGAAAGTAAATACACAAATAAAACACATGTAATTAATAGCTTTTAAGAAGGGGACGATGGCATGAACTAACCAGAATGTACATGTTTTTTTGGGGTTAACATCCAGAATATAAATTTTTCAAAACCTGTTTTATTACTACAAATATTACTAAAATAAAAGATTATGTGACACTGTTATAAAAGATTTTAGAAAAATGATGTGGATAGACTAAGATTATGATTATATTATTATAAACTATAAAAATTATTTTGAGATTCGGGTTATTATACTATATATATTATTTTTATAATATATTTTTTGTTATATTATTTAAAAAAATTGTGAGAGATATATTTTCATGTTTAAAATTAGAAAATATATATATATATAGTATACCCACTTTTAAGATTTAATTGTGGGGTATATCTACTAATATTTATCAATTTTGATATTTTATATATATATATATATATATCTAAACTCATTTATTTGAATCAAATCCGATTCAAAAAATAAAAATACCCTAATAAATTTTAAATTAGTAGAGATAGAAACCTTTAATTCAAAAAAATCTGATCCAAATTCGAAAGAATACTCGAATGTAGAGGATGTATATTAAGGACATCTTAACTTATACTCAAGTACTCTGTTAAAATTCATACGAACTATTTATATTTCTTTACATAAAGTAATAGTGAAAATTAAAATACCCATGATCAATACATTAGATTGTGATATAGTTGAATGAGACTTCTACCGTCCAAGTGGGTTCTTGCTGCAAGGGGGCATTTTTTGTTGGAAGGTAGCTAAGCTTTGATCAGATTTGCAAATAGTGGCTACGATTGTAGACTAAGATTATGATTATATTATTATAAACTATAAAAATTATTTTGAGATTCGGGTTATTATACTATATATATCATTTTTATAATATATTTTTTTGTTATATTATTTAAAAAAATTGTGAGAGATATATTTTCATGCTTAAAATTAGAAAATATATATATATATATATATATATAGTATACCCACTTTTAAGATTTAATTGTGGGGTATATCCACTCTATGTTTTTTTGTTATATCTATTTTTCTTTGCTCACTAAGGTCGAAAGACACATTTGCCTTTGTTCATAATTAAAGTTTGCATTTCTCAACGCTTATCTTCTTTTGTTTTATTGTTTATTTTATGTTTTGACGCCATCACTTTATGTGAAAAAGTATATATGCAAGTTAACGTGTCATTGTCATTATATGAGCAAGTAAAATTTATATTCCACAAATGATTTGCAAACATGGACATGAACATCTATAAATGATTGTGTTTTCTATATATTCTAGTAGTCATGAAAAAATGATGAAGAATCTGATATTCGTATGGGACATTAACTCAGTAATTAGAGAGTAATCGTGTTGTAGACATGAACATTTATATATGAGTGTGTACAAATTAAGTAGTCATTGTAAAGAGTAATTTCTGAGAGTAGTCATAAGGGTACGAGTTAGAGAGTAATTGTACTGTGAACATAGAGGTTCGTATACATTGCTCGTAGACATAGACAAACGATACAAAGAGTCAGATTCATATCCACAAGCTGCACCAGTCTCTGTCTATGCTCGTAGTCAATTCATTACACTTCTGCTTATTATATATATTCTGTTAGACAAGGCCAAATATTGTAGCACAAATGACAGTGTATGGACATAGATATTGACATGTACATACTGACACGATTTTACTAGACGTGGACATGGACATAAATATGAACATAGTGAAACTATTATAGTACACCTAGGCAAGTAGGGAAAAGGTACATTGGATTGTGTTTATGCTCATAGACAATTCATTACCCTTGCGCTTATTATATATTTTAGTAGACGAGGACAAATACTATAACACGATGGAGTGGACATGGACATTATCCCATTTTTTGTTATAGTTAGACAAAATCTTAAAAGAAGTGAGTTTTCTATATATTCACTACATGGTGATACTGAGAGTTTTAACCCTATATCCTACTGCAAGTGCACAACAAACGTAATAGTATTAGGGATCGAATCCACGAACACCAATTATCACACTAACGATTGAATTATTTAACTAGAGCTAAGTCGATGGGTATTTCGATTGGAATCGGTTATAAATAAGAAATTTAATCTAAACAATATCTAGAAAACATCAAGCTTAGGGAATTCATAAGGAAATCAAGGTTAGGGTGAGGAATCTATTCGGGTAAGTTCAATTACATTCTCGACTAGAAAATAACGGTTGACTAACCTACTCTCGCAGCGATAATCACTATGCGTATATCCTAGAGATCCTAACTCTTGTTGGTTCTAGAGTTCTAACCATGCAGTATTAACAGTTCCTAAGAGTTCACAACCCAACCTAGCATCAACTCTCGTTGGTAGTGAAAGAGTTGCTCACCTAGAAAGGTTCTGATTCTTATTAAACTTCTGGGATAATAAGTAACCTAAGATCATAGATTAGTTAACTACTCTAATCTAGGCATTAACCATGTTTCTAGGCTGAGATTCCATACCTAAAACCTATTTGTTCCTCCCCCTTATGTCCCTTAGAATACCCTAAACTTGACTATGAACTACTCAGACATGGAGATAGAAAACAGGCAAGGAATTGTAAAGGAATTCATTCAAAACTCAAAACAGATAGAATAGAGGGTTAGGAATTCTTCTCCAATGGTGTAGAGATCTCAATTCTTCTCCTCTAGGTTACAACAAAAGTCTGCTACTTTTTTCCGTCTCTCAAAAACTCTCCAAAACGTGTTTTTAACCTAATTTCCTAAAGTAAACCGAACAGGTACAAAAGTAAGGAAATCTGGTTTTTTGCTTCACAGGGTCATTGATCGATCGATCCTTAAACTGCTTGATCGATCAACGTTTCTTCATTCGATCGTGAAAATTCCAAATCATGTAAAGGATCGTGCGTAACTTCTTCTTAAAATAGCTCGATCGATCTCTGAGTGCTCGGTCGTGTAGTGGATCGTGCGCACGATATGGATGGATGAAGGTTGATCATGTCACGCATGAGAAATCGATCAATGGATTGAGCGTAGTTTTCCCTTTCTAAAGTTGTGATCGATCGATCTTGGTGTTGATCGATCGATCTTTCATCTCGTAGTGGAAAAATCCAAAGTTAAGCTCCAATCTTGCTCAGCATTTGGAATCCCAAGTATCCTTTCGTTTTGTACCTGAAAAGACTCTTAAAACACGACGAAGACTAAATAAAACATATGAATTTGTAGGCTATAAGTCGGTATAAACGAGGTATATCAATTCCCCCAGAATTGGCTTTTTGCTTGTCCTCAAGCAAATACACCAGAATCTAAAAGAGAGATACAAACTCAAGAACTCATTCTTCATAGGAATTGTAACACCTCAGAACCTAAGCAAAGAGTACTCGATTCATTCGATAAGAGAGAGACCACCTTATACTTCCCCCAGACTTAAAAACTAGTCCATCCTAACTCCAAAATCAGATCCAAAAGTACTAGATCACGACACCAACCTCTTATGAATCTAAGTGCGGCGTTATCCAGAGAGTATCGATCAGAAGACACATGGACTCATTCTCATCACTAAGTATCATCCATATTGTGGTTCCTTTCCTCTTATTCTTTTCTTTTCAATCCGATTTCTCCCTACTTTTCTAGGGTATCATTGTATTTTTTTTATCGGCAGTTTTTCTTCTTGCAATTTCAAAGGTGTATAAAACGAGTAGCGTCATTGGAGTTTCTCTCAATAAGCAAGTTAGTTAGGTTAAAAGGATTACGTCCTTGGATGTATCCTCGGAACCATCCAGTTCACCATAAAACAAGCAGCACCATTTAGAAACTTTCACCCTAGGCTTTCTTTGATTGTTGAAACTTAAAGTGCACGAAACTTTGGGAAAGGTTATCAAGCTGAGAATGATAATCTGATCTAATGTATACTAACTCTCTAGACAAGAAAATTAAATCAGGTTACGTTTGAAGTTGATACCGGATTTTCAAAACAATCGAGAGGAAGTGGTTTTAAAACGAACAGCTGATGAGTGTCTGGGTTTTCTAATAGTCAATAGTGCTCATCATAAGTCAGACAAATGGTAGCTTAAAGCCTTATGAAATGTACCATTCCTCAGAAATCATAGTTCCTAAACCAACAAAAGCTTATCTAAAACCATGTTAGACTCAAAAATAAAACGAAAGAAAGAAACTTCATTAGCAAACAAATGGTTCTCCCCCAAACTTACTTCACGCCGTCCCGGTGTGAATATTAGTGAGAGGAAAATGAAAGTATTTAAAAGGAATAATGGAAAGTTGCCTTGGGGTTTTGAAAAATGCACCTGGAGATATCGATCGATTGAGCACACCAAGATCGATCGACCATGGTGATCGAGGGGTGGATCGAGAGAAAATCGGTCAACAGATCATGCGCAAACCGATGACAGGTGCTGATCAATCGAACAACATGTCATGGTCGATCGTAAGATCGTGCGTTAACACAGCAGGGTCGAAGATCGATCGAGCTGAAAGCTTTGGTCGATCGGTGGATCGTGTGGCTTTTTTCATCCCCTTTTGCATGATCGGTCGTCGTGTGGATCGATCGGACAGTGCCCTCATATGTGTTTCCTGAAAACAAAAGACAGCTTTGATTTAAAACCAACGAAAAATGAAGCAAAAACTAACCTATTAGTGGGTTGCCTCCCACTCAGCGCTTGTTTAAAGTTAATAGCTTGACTAAGGGAAACGTTATGGTGGAGTTATATCAATCAAAGAGATGAAATCTCCATTCAATTTATCGGGTGCACCAAAATATGGTTTAAGGCGTTGTCCATTAACTACAAATGCTTCTTCCTTTTCGTTGAGCAGAACCACAGCTCCATACGGTCTGACTTCCTTGATGGTGAAAGGACCAGACCACCTTGACCTAAGCTTTCCATGAAAGAGTTTTAAACGAGAGTTAAACAAAAGAACTTTATCATTAGGAGGAAAATTTATGTTAAGGATACGTTTATCATGTGCAGCCTTTGTTCGTTCTTTGTAAATTCTCGAGTAGTCATAAGCCAAGTGTATGATCTCTTCAAGTTCATGTATCTGCAGTGATCGGCTTTCCGAGGCAGATTTGTTGTCATAGTTGAGATGCTTGATAGCCCTATTAGCCTTGTATTCGAGCTCGACTCGAAGGTGACAAGATTTACCATACAGTAGATGGAACGGAGTTTTTCCTAATGGTGTCTTGAAAGCGGTTCTGTAGGCCCAAAGAGCATCATCCAACTTAGTCGACCAATCTTTCATTGTTGTACAAACAGTTTTCTGAAGAATGCTCTTGATCTCTCGATTAGAAACTTCAACCTGACCACTTGTTTGAGGGTGATATGGCGTAGCAACCTTGTGGTGAACTTCGTACTCCTTTAGCAGATTGTGAAATGTTTGGTTAATGAAATGAGAACCACCATCACTGATCACAATCCTCGGAATACCAAAGCTAGGAAATATGATATGCTTGAACATCTTAATAACCACTTTGGCGTCATTGGTTGAACTAGCTATTGCTTCAACCCACTTGGATACATAATCTACATCAACAAGTATGTATTGGTTCCCAGTAGTATCGTCTGACATCCCTTAGAAACGTTTTATTCCTGTAACCATGAAACTCAGGAAGGTTAACATCTGCAGCGAGATAGTTGGCATAATCGGTAAACCACGGAGTGCCTGGAACACGAGGAGGATCATTAGGCAACAAACGAGCTTTAGGAGCAGATTGTATACGATAAAGTTGCTCTTCCCGTAAGCTGTCATCAAGGGGAACAGAGTCGTCCATTCGTAGTCTTGAAAGGTGGTCTGCAACTCCATTATCTACGCCTCTTTTGTCTTTTATCTCAAGATCAAACTCTTGCAGCACCAACACCCACTGAAGCAGCCTAGGCTTAGCATCTTTCTTGGAAAGGAGATACTTGAGAGCAGCATGATCAGTGTGTACAATAACCTTAGAACCGACGAGGTAAGATCTGAACTTGTCAAAGGTAAAAATGATAGCCAAAAGTTCTTTTTCTGTAGTTGCATACTTCCGTTGAGCATCATCAAGTGTTCGGCTAGCATAGTAGATTACATGCAACTTCTTATCATTTCTCTGGTCCAAAACAGCTCCAACTGCATAGTCACTCGCATCACACATAATCTCAAAAGGTAATTCCCAATCTGGTGATTGAACTATTGGTGCACTAACTAAAGCTCCTTTCAAGGTCAGAAAGGCTTCCCCACACTCTTTGGTAAAGTCAAACGTAACATCCTTGCATAGAAATTAAGTGAGTGGTCTGGCTATCTTCGAGAAATCCTTAATAAATCTCTTGTAGAAACCGGCATGACCGAGAAGACTTATGATCTCCTTGACTGTGGTTGGCGATTTTAGGCTTGTCATTACTTTGATCTTCACCTTGTCGACCTCGATTCATTTTCCTGATATCTTGTGACCGAGTACAATCCCCTCTGTAACCATAAAATGACACTTCTCTCAATTAAGCACTAGATGCTTGTTTTGACAACGTTGGAGAACCCTGCAAAGATTAAAAAGACAACTAGAGAAAGAAGAACCATACAGAGAAAAGTCATCCATAAAAAATTTCATAATATCCTCAATCATATCAGTGAAAATCGACATCATGCATCTTTGAAAAGTAGCTAGAGCATTGCATAACCCAAATGGCATTCTGCGATATGCAAATGTACCATAGGAACATGTGAAAGTCGTCTTTTCCTGATCGTCGGGATGAATGGGAATCTGAAAGAAACATGAATAACCATCTAAAAAGCAATAGTAAGAATGGTTAGCCAATCTCTCAAGCATTTGATCCATGAAGGGCATAGGGAAGTGATTTTTCTTAGTAGAGAAATTTAAAGTTCTGAAATCAATACACATCATATGACCTGTGACCGTTCTAGTTGGTATCAATTCATTATTCTCATTCTTGACCACAATAATGCCTCCTTTCTTAGGTACAACATGGACAAGACTAACCCAATTACTATCGGATATAGGATATATAATCCCTGCTTATAACAGTTTCATTATCTCTTTCTTGACAACTTCTTTTAGATTCGGATTCAACCTCCTTTGGTTCTCTATAGAACTCTTAGACTCATCGATCAGATGTATCCTATGCATGCATAACTCAGGTGAAATACCAGGGATATCATCTAATGAATAACCTATAGCCCTACGATACTTTCAAAGTTCTCTAATAAGTGTTTCCGTTTCAGAACCATTCAACTTAGCATTAACGATTACATGATAAGTAGAATTAGGACCGAGAAACACACACCTTAACCCTGCTGGGAGAGTCTTAAGCTTGACTATGGGGGCTTTTAACTCACTCTAAGGGTCGGCTAAGGCTGAAGGTATGGACGGTTTTGGAGGGTCTAAAACTGCAAAGGCTATCATCTCCTGAATTTGCTTACACGAATCCATCATTCTGGTATAACTTATTGCTTCGTCGTTTGCAAACCCACATTCAGACTTTATCCTTGTAAGTGTCAGCTCAAGAGGGTCCTCAACAAATATCTCTTCATTCAATTTTTCTGCAATTTCTTCAGAAGTATCAACAGAAAAAGTCATGCCATTCAACATAGGTTTCTTCAGCATCTTGTCCATTTCAAATCTCATCTTCATATCCCCTAGTTGTAGATCGATTCTTCCATTCCTGACATCAATCATAGTACCTACTGTTCCGAGAAAAGATCGACTTTAGATGAGAGGATCCTTAGGTTCTTCATCTAGTTTCAGTACTACAAAATATGTTGGTACTAATGTATTTCCATCTTCAACATCAAGATCCTCGAGAATACCCACTGGAAGTTTCACTGAACGGTCTGCAAAGATAAGAGAGATTTTTGTTTGCTTGAATTTTGAGAATCATAACCTTAAAGTTCACACTAGAGCCTAGATCACACAACGAACGCTCAAGGTCACAAAACCTATCCGAACTGAATGTACAAATCGTCCAAGATCCTCTTCTTTCTTAGGGAATCGATTTTGAAGTCTAGAACTACAACCTTGCGTGATCATCATCACTCTATCTTCTCCTATGAACTTGTTCGTCACTAGGCTTTTGACATAGTTCTTAAGCGAAGGTATCATCTGCAGGGCATCAACATAAGGTAACCGAATAGACAAATATGATAATAACTCTTTACACTTGGCGTTCTCCAAGTCCAACTTAGACTTCTTCGGTGGGGTAGGATATGGTGGTATTGGTACGTATGACCTTTCAGGTGCTACTGATTGCTTATGAGGTACGGATGGTTGCGATGGTTCTCCCTCAGGTGCTGAAAACTGCTCTGGTATCGGCGTAGGTGTGGCTGTTTCCTCATAAATCTCTTCAGCCCTATCATCCTCAACATCGACCACTACTCTCTCTTGTGTCGGTTTTTGGAAGTTTGCTTCAAGTTCCTTACCACCTCTCAGCATAACAGCATCACAATTTTGATGATCATCATTCGAACACAGAAGGGAGGTTGAGTTTTCTACCCTAGACATAACAAAATCAATCCTGGAACTCAACTCTGAGTACATCACTCCCATCTGGTTATTGATTTCAGATGTAGTCTTAGATTGTCCCTGAATGACCTGCTCCAACAAAGCCTTAATCTCGTCAGTAGATGAAGGAGTAGGATTTGCTGTAGCCTTTTGCTCGGAGTAAAGTACTTTAGATTGATGGTCCTGAAGATTAGATCTCTTCTGCGATGAATAAAGCTTAACAGACTTCCTCTTGAAATCACTTGAAGCTATGAACTGTTCCTACTTCTCACCTATCCCTGCGATTTTATCCATCTCATATGAATATTCTACATGATCCCGTAAATCCCCTGTACTCGCAGCCAAATTATCAATCAGTCGGAAGGCGCTCTCACTTGTGTTTGTAGTGAAATCTCCCTTGCTCGAAGCATTAAGTAGCCTCTTGAAACTCCAACTCAATCCGCTACAGAAGAAGTTCAGAACTTGTTCATCACTGAAACCATGGTGTGGACAATCCCTTCTATATCCCTTCAACATATCTGATGCTTCTCCAAAGGACTCATCTCTTTGATGAAAGTTTGAAATCTGGTTCTTCAACTTAGCAGTCTTTTCTTTGGTAAAGAAGTGATCCAAATACTTGTTTCTAACTTGTTCCCATGAAGTTAACGATCCTGCTGGTAGAGACTGAAGCCATTTGGTCTCCTTTCCTTCCAAAGAAAACTTGAAAAGTTTGCACTTAGCATAGTCCTCAGGGTTTCCTCTAGGTGTTTTTGTACTACAGATTTCCTCAAATTTTTCGAGATGATTTATAGCGTTTTCAGCAGGGAAACCGTGAAAGGTAAATTGTCTAACCAACGCTATCAAAGGATGACTCAACTCATGATCAATGCAACCCTCTGGTATACTAACAGAAATCGCAGATCGACATTGATAGTAGTTGTGAGGAGTTTCTATTACACTGATAGCTCTTCATCTTGGCATATGTTCTATTCTAGCATCTCTTTCCCGTTTCAGCTATTCAATCAGCTATGCTTTCCTCTCTGTCAGACATTATAAGATCAAACCTCAAAAACAAAAAAAAAGAAATAAAAACAAAAGGTAAACAAAGGTGTCTTAGTCTCTAACTCAATAAATAATTGAAAGGTAATGTTATTGGTCCCCGGCAACGGCGCAAAAAACTTGAGACTGGGAGTTTTAACCCTATATCCTAATGCAAGTGCACATCAAACGTAATAGTATTTAGGGATCGAATCCACGAAGACCAATTATCACACTAACGATTGAATTATTTAACTAGAGCTAAGTCAATAGGTATTTCGGTTGGAATCGGTTATAAATAAGAAATTTAATGTAAACAATATCTAGAAAACATCAAGCTTAGGGAATTCATCGGGAAATCAAGGTAAGGGTGAGGAATCTATTCAGGTAAGTTCAATTCCATTCTCGACTAGGAAATAACGGTTGACTAACCTACTCTTGCAGCGATAATCACTATGCTTAGATCCTAGAGATCCTAACTCTCATTGGTTCTAGAGTTCTAACCATGCAGTATTAACAGTTCCTAAGAGTCCACAACCCAACCTAGCATCAACTCTCGTTGGTAGTCAAGGAGTTGCTCACCTAAAAATGTTCTGATTCTTATTAAACTTCTAGGATAATATGTAACCTAAGATCATATATTAGTTAGCTACTCTAATCTAGACATTAACCATGTTTCTAGGCTGAGATTCCATAATGAAAACCTATTTGTTCATCACCCTTATGTCCCTTAGAATACTCTAAACTTGACTATGAACTACTCAGACATGGAGATAGAAAACAGGCAACGAACTGTAAAGGAATTTATTCGAAACTCAAAAAAGATAGAATATAGGGTTAGAAATTCTTCTCCTCTAGGTTACAATAAAAGTCTGCTACTTTTTTCCGTCTCTCAAAAACTCTCCAAAACATGTTTTTAACCTAATTTCCTAAAGTAAACCAAACTGGTACAAAAATAACAAGATCTGGTTTTTTGCTTCGCAGGGTCATTGATCGATCAATCCTTCAACTGCTCGATCGATCGATGTTTTTTCATTCGATCGTGAAGCTTCCAAATCGTGCAAAGGATCGTGCGTAACTTCTTCTTAAAATAGCTCGATCGATCTCTGAGTGCTCGGTCGTGCAGTGGATCTTGCGCACAATATGGATGGATGAAGGTTGATCGAGTCAGGCATGAGAAGTCGATCAATGGATCGAGTGTAGTTTTCCCTTTCTAAAGTTGTGATCGATCCATCTTGGTGTTGATCGATCGATCTTTCATCTCGTAGTGGAAAAATCCAAAGTTAAGCTCCAATCTTGCTCAGCATTTGGAATCCCAAGTATCCTTTCGTTTTGTACCTGAAAAGACTCTTAAAACCCGACGAAGACTAAATAAAACATATGAATTTGTAGGCTATAAGTCGGTATAAACGAGGTATATCACATAGACATGAAAAAAGAGATATATGTATTGTATATAAACAAAGTATGTTTCATAAATGGACATGGATATCTAGGTACTTTTATGGTCATGGACATTAAAAAAATGTACTTTTACTTAAAAATTGTATCAGATATAGTTATAGATATAGACATGATTGTTGGGCATGATTTTGGACATATGCTTGTATTTATCTGGCCAAAGTGGCCCTCTTGTGTTATGGTCACAAATCTTCCTACAAAATGACATGAGCAAGACATGGACAAACTTACGCTTACATTTTGGACTTGGACCTGCGTTTTCTCCCATGGACAATATGATCTGTATATTGTTATAAATGTATACATGATTGTTTGTTTTTATGGACATCCTTGTATTTATATAGCCAAAGTAGCTGCTTTGTGTTATGGTCATGGGTATTACTACAAGATGTTTTGAGTAGGACATGGACAAAGTTTCGCTTAAATTTGGACATGGACATATATTTATTTACATGCCCAAAGAGAATCAGATTTTTTTATTGGTATTATATTTGTCACATTTGGGATTGTAAGTGTCATAGTTAAATGTTGATCATGATTGTATTTGACAGGACATGAACAAAGAATATATTTGTATTTTATGGGGGCAATGTGTGTTTCTTATATTAACATAGACATGTGTATACTTTCATGGTCATTGTTAGTCCATGTTTATATGAAGACATGGACAATGGCATGGTTGTTTAAGTGCACCATTCTCTGTTGGGGATTGATACATGTTACATTGACAATGGCTACTCTTTAAACTTTCTCCTTAAATTCACAATTTCTCTTCTCTTTTAGAAAATGTCATTTTCACCTATGCAACACTTTTATTTTAAAATTATTTCTTAGTTGTTTGATGAGGCACATATATGTTGCCTGTAATCTTTGGCAAAACTTGAGCCAATTGGTCACACCTTCCAAACATGTGACTGTCACCTATATGTAGGGAAAAATCTGTTTTTTTTTAAATGGAAAGTGGGTATAGGGGAAAAGGTCTCAACAAGGGTATTTCACGTAATTATGTTTTCAAAGTATGAATTTTGGATGAAAATCCCAACTAAAAGTATTTTTATTGTCAACAAGTAATCATTGAATTGACAAGATCCGATCCATAACTTAAGTTTCTAAATGGAGCACGGTAAGATTCAAACTCACTCCTTTGTCTCTTGCCACAACAAGAGAACATTAGTTTAAGGACCAAATTTTACAACGTTTTTGGGACGTTGTAAAATTGGGACGTCTTTGCAACTCCTTTACGACGTTTAGAGATTTTGTCGTAAAAGAAATGTACACAGATAACAAAAAACTTCGTTGTAACCTAGTTGGGATTTTACGACGTTTTGACAAAGTTTTGCCATTTCTAATACATTGCGTTGTTAATTAGTCCCTAAATTGCAACTCGTTTACAACCTCGATATTTTACATCGAGTTAAAAACAAAATATGAATTAGGTAAACACGTTTCTTGTGTTACGTAAATGGTGTAAATAAAATTCTAATGTATGTTGTAAAGGCGTTATTAAATTTAAAATTTCATTGTTAAAACGTCTCTACTTTGCAACTCTTTTACGACTAACTAGTTTACAACTATTTAAGGACAAAATTTCAAATTAGATATTTATGGTTAGGTATATTTGTTGTAAATTACTCGTATTTTGCAAGAAGTTGTAAAATCATCGTTAATTTTTTGCCTATATAAGGTGGAAGGCTCTTTTCATAAATCACAAAATCAAAAAACAAACAAAAAAACTTTGTAGAGAAGAAAAAAAAACGGTTTTGGGAAAAAATCCAAAAAATATCTTTTGGTGGAGATATATTCGAGCAACGGAAGTGGATGTATATGCATAGAGATGTTGCCAGAATTATGACAAAGGATTTTATGAGTGGGGCGAAAATATTCATGCACCAGGCTAGTCAAACCGAAATCACGATTGAATCGGGTAAGATGTTATGTCCTTGTCGGAAATGCAAAAATACGAAATTCGCCCAAGTAGAAACTATTTGGAATCATCTATTAAATAGAGGGTTTACACCACATTATCACATTTGGTTTCACTATGGGGAAGGTGATAGTGTTGGTGGGAATGATGAAGCAAGTAGTAGTAATTTTTAAGAATGTTGATGCTAATATAGGTGAATCAAGTAATGTGCATGATGTTGGTTATCAGAATGAGATTCATGGGGTTGTAGAGCAGGATAGGATGCATGAGATGGTCACATATGCATTTCAGGAAATTTATACTGATCAACATATAGTTTCTGAGGCACCCAATTTATATGCAAAAAGGTTTTATGACATGCTAGATGTTGCAAACCAGCCTCTCTACGGGGGATGTAGAGAAGGTCTGTCTAAATTATCGTTGACAGCTAGGATGATGAATATTAAAACAGAATGTAATTCATCTCAGTCATGAATGAATATGTGGACTGATTTGCTCAAAGAGTATTTGCTGGAAGACAATGTGTGTGCTGAATCATATTATGAGACGCATAAATTGGGCATAAGAAGGATGTCGGTTCAATTGTATGATCTATTAGAAATATGATGATGTGTTACAAGGATGTCGGTTCTGTAAGTACATGAAGCACTTGCAGGTATTTGTTTAACATAATCTAGTAATGGATATAAACCTATATATATATATATAACTCTTATAATGTGCGCTGTATATTATAGGTTTTAGAGCTTTTTTTAGAGATTTGAGTGCACGAACAATCACAGTAGAATGTTTGGAACAACTTTCAACAAATATACCGCTCTTGTTGTGCAACTTAGAGAAGATTTTTCCTCTCTTCGATGTTATGGAACATCTCCTAGTGCACCTTCCTCACGAAGCACTACTAGCTAGACCTGTTCATTTTTGATGGATGTACCCATTTGAGTGTTTTATGAAAACGCTTAAGGGCAAAGCAAAGAATCTGTCAAAAGTCGAAAAGTCAATCGTTGTTGGTAGCCTGACAT
>JAKUCM010003996.1:0-62157 GCA_023374145.1 Lepidium sativum
CTTACTATTACATTGATTGGCTATTAATAATGATTTTATTACATTTAGGGATCGGTGCATTTTTTAGGGATCTTTGTACCCGAACACTAACATTGGATGGCATTGCTCAATTAGAAAGTAACATTCCATTGTTGCTTTGTAATTTGGAAAAGATCTTTTCTCCTGCATTTTTTGACGTGATGGAACATCTTCCAATCCACCTACCACACGAAGCTGCCCTCGGTCGGCCCGTACAATTTAGATGGATGTACCCGTTCGAGAGATTCATGGGCCATCTTAAAAGGAAAGTTAAAAACCAAGACAAAGTAGAAGGATCGATTGTGGCTGGAAGTCTAATTTTGGAAACATCACATTTCACATCGTATTACTTTAGTCCAACCGTTCAAAGTGAAAGAACCCAAGTAGGACGATACGACGATGGAGGAGTTGCAACATCATATGCAATTGCGGTTCCTGAAATATTTCGTCAGGTAGGGCGGCTTGGTGGGAAATTAAAGGAATATTATTGGGAAAATCACACGTACTCTCGTGTAGCTCACACGTACATACTGCAAAATTATGAAGACGTGGTGCCATTTGAGAGGTATTTTGATAAAATATTTTATATACTATTGTTTATTGATGTACATATAATTCATACGTGATATATCTACAGTGGTTTGACAACCAGATACGTGAAGCCTTTCCCAACTTGCAAGAAACAAAGTATGACACCTACAAAGAATGTGATTTCGCTGGTTGGCTAAAATACTATGCAAGTATTATTTATATTAAATACATTAACATTTTCAAAAATCATTCCTGCAAAGTTATAAATTTTTATTTTGTAGGTTAAGAACGGATGTTCTGGCAAACCTATGCCTTTATGGTTCAATGAGCTTGTGGATGATCCTATTGCCAGAATCGTGACTGCTCCAATGTTTTTTACTCGCGGCTATACGTTCCACACGTACGACCATGGTTCCAATAGATCAACGGCAAATTACAAAATTCATGTTTCTGGTGAAACTGACTTTTACGGCATTTTGAACAAAATTATAGAGGTCCCCTTTCCTGGAGTACTTGGATTGTGATGCGTATTGTTCCAATGTCTTTGGTACAATACGACGGCCGGTCGAGGAGTACGCTCTAATAACTTAGGGGTAACAGACGTAAATGGAAACCTGACGTATTCTAAGTTTGACCCGTTTATTCTATCATTTCAGGCAGAACAAGTGTGTTTTATACCATATCCTCGTATAAGGCAAAGGCGTGAGAAGTGGTTTTCTGTTATAAAAGTGAATCCAAGAGGTCGTATAATGGTAGAAGCTGATGACGTGGTCATGCAACAAGAAAGATCATCAGAACTTGCTGTAGCTGTTGAGTCGATGGAACAAATCATACACGCAGAACAAGAAGTAGAAGACGTTGTCCCTAATAATACAACCGAAGAGCTTGAAGATTCTAATGAGTTCAACGAATCTGAGGAAGACACAGAAGAAGAGGAAGACACCGTTGAAGAATAGTTGAAATTTAAATAAGATTTTAGACCTACTATCTCATTGTAGTTGTTAAACCAAACATTTAGTTGTTTAAATTATTTTTACAAATACGCTAGACTCCTGCAATAACATTGCGACACCACATTTTGCTACACCCTTGCTATGTAGCATACAAAACATCGCAATTCCGTAGCAAGATCCCCTATAAATAACCCTCCAAGTCAATTCATTTTCACAACTTACTACAAATTAGAGAGAGAAAGTAGTACCTTTTACGCATAATGACTTGTGAGGCCCCTACCTTCGTCTGGAAAATCCCGCAAAATTGTATTTATACTATTTTGCGGGAAATGACATTAGACGAAGTAGGGGCCTCGTAAATCTTTATTTGTAGAAGAAAAAACCGTAAAAGGTCTCCGGACCTTTTATTTTTTTTTAAAAAAAATTGCTATGCCCTTGCGATATCTCGGGTCTGGATGTCGCAAGGGCATAGCAAGAATTTAAAATTTGAAAAACATGCTACTCCCTTGCGGCATCTCGGGTCCGGATGTCGCAAGGGCGTAGCATGTTTTCAAATTTCAAATTTGCTACTCCCTTGCGACATCTAGGGTCCGGCTCTCGCAAGGGAGTAGCAAGTTTTTCAAAATTTTAAATTTGCTACTCCCTTGCGACATCCCGTGTCCGTATATCGCAAAGGAGTAGCATTTTTTGCAACTCCCTTGCGACATCCGGACCCGGGATGTCGCAAGGGAGTAGCAAATTTGAAAACCCTAGGGACGTCGCAAGGCAATCGCGTGCCCTGCGAGTCTCTTGCGACGCTCCCGGGAATTAAAACAAAAAACCAACCTTCTTCTTCCCCGATTCGTCCTCTTTCTTCTCCCTTTTCTTCTCCTCCGGCAATTCCCGACGCCTCCAGCGATTCCCGACGCCTCCGCCCACAAACTATATCCCTCCTTCTCTCTTCCTCTCTTTCTCTCTTTCCCTTCTCCCCTCTTCCTCTTTCTCTCTCTCTCTCTCTCTCTCTCTCCCTCTCTCTCTCTCTCTGTCTCTCTCTCTCTCCGCCGGTGTCTCGCCGTCTCGCCGCTGGGGTCTCGCCTCCTCCTCCTTCTCCTGCTTCCTCGCCGTTCAGTGTAAGCTTTTTTCTTTTCTTTTTTTCATCAATTTTTTAAATTTTAAATCTAGGATGTAATTAGTTAGATTTAGATATGGAATTTTAGATTTACGATCCTATAAGTCGGATCTAGGTATGAAATTGTTTCAGAATTTTAGGAATTTTTGGAATTTTTTCGATATTATTTTAAATTTTTTGGAATTTTCGGAATTTTTTTCGATATGTAATAAGTTTTTTTTTCCAAATTTTTTAGATAATTATCGGATTTAGTTAACGGTGTTACAATTATCGGATTTAATTATCCGATTTGTTTTTCCAAATTTTTTCGTGCCAGATGTCTAGATCTCATAATCCATACACGCGATATCTATCGGATGTCTGTGAGCACCTCCGGCGACTCCTGGCTCGGGTTCTAGATCGGTTCCACCGATCCCCTGGTGGCAGTTATGGATCTCTCTCGGAGTTTTCGCATGTTGCTGATACTGGTCATGCAGGTCCCGGTGAGCCACAGTACCTAACACCAGACGCTACTGCGGGGATGACAATCGAGGACATACTGTCAGATCCGGTGCACAAACTTCTCCCTAATCTTCATCCTAACCGTCCGCCGGGGACTTTGTGGTAATATATTTTATTTTTATTTTACAAATTTTGTCATTTATTATTCGTAATTTTATAATATATAAAAATATACTAACGTAGGTTCGATGACGAAGGAGATTTGCCAACGGCGGTTCGAGAAATCTTTGAACGGGATTTCAAGGAACCGCATGCTAAGTTTAGCCAAACTCCTATCCACATCATCGACAGATGGTTCAGAACGTTTGCGGTAAAAAATTTCATTATTTTAATTTATTGTTTATAAGAGTTTTACACTTTCATTCTTATAATTTTACATTCTTTTTTGTAGCAACGTTTTCACTGGGAAGTTTCTATTACCGGTCTAGTCCGGAAAGAGTTCGAGGCGGTCTTGCGTAGACGGATGAACGATCAGGTGGGTCGATGGAAGAGTAAGTGGAAGAAGAAGGGCAACGAGGCAATGCCACAGTGGTTCAAAGATTCAGTCTGGGAAGGCTTGATTCGCTACTGGGAGGATCCCAAGTCTCAGAAGAAAAGCGCAAGCTGTCGAGCAGCTCGGTTAGCTAACCCTGATGGGACCGGTCCCCACAAACATTGCTCGGGCAGAACATCGTTCAAAGCTCGGGCCCGCAAACTGGTAAATATTTTTACATATAATTTACATTTATTTAAACAATTATTGTCTTAATTTATAATTTCACAGCAAGAGGAATCGGGGGATACGCACCCTGATATCCTTAGCACTATGTACATCACCAAGCGGAACAAGGCCGAAGATTTTGTTGACAAAAAATCCGAGAAGCTTTACAACGACGTCACTGCAAAGTTGCAGGAATTAACTCAAGAAGGCGGTGATGAGAGCTCAGCATCCGGGGGATTATCTACAGCGCAAAAGAACCAGATCTACTCTGAGGTAAACTACATTTTAAATTTTTCTTCTAACTTATATTTTTGCTAAATTAAACTAACTTAATATTGTTATTCTTTTATTAGATCGCTCCCCGTAAAAAAGGGAGAATATTTGGAACAGGTTCTCTTGGCTCCAGGATTGAGCAGTGTATCTCACCAGAAGGATTCTCCCAATCATCTGCGGCAACCAGTGACCTGCGGCAAATTGTCGAACGTAAGACCCAAGAGTTGGATCGGAAAAACACCTAGCTTGCCAAAGCTAAGAAGAAGATTACGACCTATGATCGTTTGTGGTTTATACTCGCCAAGAAGGATCCAGAGCTAGCTGATGCATTTGCCGAGATCAATGCTGAAGACGAAGACACCGGATCCGGGTCGGCAAATTTAGACCGCTGAGACGATTTCTGATTTATAAAAAACCTTTTGTAATCTTTTTTATTTAAAAATATTTTTAATTTGAAAAAAAACTTTTTTTAATTTTAATTTATTATTTAAAATATTTAAAATATTTTTTTTATTTTTAATAAATTATAAAGGCGTCGCAAGGACGTCGCAGGAAATGTTCTCGCAAGGGACTCGCAGGGCGCGCCCTTGCAAGAGAGTCGCAGGCCGCGCTCCCGCAAGGCCGTCGCAGGACGCGCCTTTGCAAGGGAGTCGGAGGCCGCGCTCCCGCAAGACCATCGCAGGGCTCGCCCTTGCAAGGGAGTCGTAGGGCGCGCTCCCGCAAAACTGTCGCAAGGAATGCCCTTGCAAGGGAGTCACAGGTCGAGCTCCCGCAAGGGCGTCGCAGGCTTTGCTAGGCCGTTGCGACACGCGGCTATGCTAGGCCTTTGCGACATTTTCTTTCCCTCGCAGGCCTTGCGACGTCTATGATACAAATCTATGTTTGCGATACGCAAATTGTGACATATATGTGACCATCGCAAGGACGTTTCTTTTTGCCTATTGCGACAGCCTTGTAAGGGCTTTCGCTATCGCAAATGGCGTGTTTTGTTGTAGTGGTGTAGAATTGATAACTTACTAAAACGTGAGATTATTTATCGATTTGCATGGTTTACCAATTACACATATTTACACGTATAATTCCAATTTATATATCATTTCTTTGGGTTGTGTAAGATTACGGCAAATAATATAAATAATAATCCACTATAACAAAAAGAAAATGTATCTTTGGTTTAATGTTTTTGTCATTATCAATTTAGAGTCAGCTTACTATCTGGTTCGATAAGTTAATCTGTTGTTCTAAGTTTAGTGTGTATTTTTTTTTGAAAATAAATGTTAATTCTTTGCGATTGTTTGTAAAAGTATTTTATAAATAAAAAATGTTTTATAATTTAAGAAAACGTTGTCTTTACTAAGTTTTTTTGTGGTAGATGATTTATCTAATGACTCGCGTATGTGGTAGATTAAAAGTAAGTTTTAGATTATGACAGTCTAATATAATAAATTTTGTTTATTTTTTATTTGTTTAAATATTATAAACATATCTATTACCCATTTGTATCTCACTAACTATTGTTTTTAATTAGAATGAGAAGCAATTGGACAAGTTCAATAGCAATAGATATTGGGACGTACTATACAAGTCTAGAGGCATTCCTCTACGAGAAAGTGAAAGAACTAATGTGGTTCACATCTAATGTTGTGTTAGATATAGATTCATTGCCCAAACTCACTCTCTATTTCAAGGATTCAGTTACACAATCTCAAACAAAGGACTTTATTCGAGATGGCTCATCTTCGTTGTGCACGGCTTTGGTTGAATCATCCATGAAGAATCATGAGGAAAGTATTAATTAATGTACTTGGAGCATCAGCTCTTGTTGATTATGCAGTTGGATATGCTACTTCACGGAGAATGATTGGCTTCCAAAAAAGGAATTGTTTGGTAGATTTCGTAGATGGTATGTAGGTGAAATTTTGATTATTATTAGTCTTCAATAATCTATATAGTTGTTTCTTTATGTTTGTAGACATTATTTTTCCACGAAGGTGTTCGTGATTATTTTATAAACCTAACATCTCTTTTTTTATAATTTTATTTTTAATAAAATTATGTATACTTATAAAAATGAAAAATTTTATATGTTAATTTAAATTAAAATATTTATATTTATTCAGAAAAAATTATTCAAATTATTTTATAAAAATTAAATAACAAGTATTATCACATTTATATATTATTTGTTAAAAATATACTTATACACAATTATATCAATTTCTTCTGTAAATTAAATTTTTTTTTCAATATTTGTAAATTCTTTCTTATTATATATGTATTAATTTTAATTACTATATTTTATATAATTTTATAGTTATTACTTGAAATTAAATTCTTTTTCTTTTTAATTAATTAAGTTTTTGATCGTTACTGTTGTTCGTTTCATGGTTGTTGGTCACTAACGATTAGTTGTTGAACTTTTTAGCGACTCAAAATTACAACCGTTAATCACTACCAATCACGAAATGAACAATTTTTTTATCATGCTCGTTAGTCGCAGTTGCTAACAAGAATCAAACAAACAAGATCTTATTGTAAAACACCCCACAAACTTATTTATTGTAGATCCAGAAGACTTTCGGTATTAAAAGCGTTGTATTTATCAAAAATAGAATTTTAGAAAAAGAGTATGCGTTGCAAAAGTAAGGTATTGAGAATAAGGAATGACTGATTTTCAAGATTCTTGCATACAAGATCGTTGTAAACTCATAAATCTTTGGACACATTGAAAAAAATGTTATCGATTGGGTAAATAATTTTCTACATTAGAAAGTGGACATACCACAAATTTGACCAATAACATTAAAAATTAAAATCTAACAACAAATCAGTTCATATCAAATGATGAAAAAGTTGTTTCAAAAACGTTATCTTAGCTTTAAAGTTTCTATATAAGATGCAAGGAGATATGGGCGGTGCATTAGCTGGCGACGGCTACACCTTTCTAAATTTCCATTTCTGATTTTTCCTTTAGTTAATAGATTTGTTGAAGATATCGTTTATTAATATTTTGTTGGTTAACTCGAGGTATATTAATAAAACACTAAAAATAATAAATGATAATGTTACAATATTAAATTATTAGCTACCTCTCTAGTACTATAAGTAAGAATATTATCTTTATGATTTAAAGACTTTGGAATTATACAAAGTGAAAAATAACAAAAAAAAATCACAAAAAATCTTTATAATATCGTCGGAAAATTAGGAACTCTTCTAGATATAACATAAACTTCAGAACATCCTTGCAATCTATTACCTTCTCCATTTATAGAAGTTAGATGGATAAAATAGATTTCATATCCAAAGCAAAACTTTCATTTTGAATGCAACACTGAGAGGTTCTTCATGACCCTGTGTGCTTCTATAACACTCGCCTTCAGTAGAGTCGGGGATGCACGTCTAACCAAGTCTTGAATAAAGGTCTGAGTTCTTCCACAATACATCTACAGAACATATATACCATGTAAAATTCGGATTGGAGATGAAAGGAAAAAACACTTCTAACCGCACCTGTGCTGAAATGATTGTTCCCTTATAGTGAAATTTGGTGACTCTCTCCTTCCCTTGGACATTCTAAAGCATTTGCTTCTGTCTGGATCCGAATATTTTATTAATATATTTATTTTAGAGTTATGTTTTATTAATTTTTGCAATCAAAAATATTCTTTTAATCTATTTAATAACTTTTTAACCAACTAGAATTTAATCTACAAAATACAAATAGTCAAATTGATACAAATATAGTTAATTTTATATTAAAAGTTAAAAACACCAAAGAATTTGATACCATTTTCGTAAAATATCATCTATTATATTAAAACGGGAGATATATTTTTCTTAAAATATCATCTATTAGTAAAAATATATAGAATACAAATTCAGTTATTGATTCGGTTCGAGTTTGCGTTTAGATTCAGTTCTCTAGATACATATATTTAGAATTATTTTGGAATACTGTCGAGTTAGGTTCCTCTAACACGGTATTTTGGTTCTATTGATCTAAGATCTATATTATTTTTCGGACAGAGTTTGGTTTGGTATAGATTGAGTTTGAGTATTTTTATATAAAAAATTTAATTTAAAAGAGATTTAATAAATTTATAGATTTGGATCTTGAGTTGGTGAAGGTTCAGATTTGGTTTGTTTTTTCAGATATTTAGATTTAGGATATATTGAAGTTATTTTGTTGGGTTTGATTTTTTTAATTCCAGTTGATTTGGTTTAGATATCAAACTTGTAAAATAATATCTTAAAAACAATATTTAAAATATAAATATGACTCTTTAAATTTAAATAAACATAAATTAAAAAAATAATTAAATTTTATGTTGTCGTATGAATATAATCCTAGTTTAATATAAAATGGAGAAAATATTTATGATGTTTATGATAGATGGTTGAAAGTTGGTGTATGTTCCACAAAAATAGTCAGCTTCTTCGTCAACATAGAAGAATTTGCAAGATATAGAAATAAATTTTTATTCTTGTCATTCTTTTTCTTTTTAGTTCTTGCAGTTTAAATTTCAAAATTATGAAAATCTGTTATCAATATTAAAGTATTTATTGTAATTTTGCTAATTTGTTTCCCTATTTTACTTTTCCTTCCCTTTTAAAAATATAAATTATCCACAAGCTTTATAAGATTGAAAGGATATAGGAATAATTGAAATATACGTTATAATACCAACGATGGCTTGGTTTAGTGGTTAAACCATGAGTTACAGACAACATATAGAATTTAGACGGTTATACGGATTCGATTCACAAAAAAAGAAAAAAAAACTACAACTTTGGTCCGAAACTTCTTAGTTATAAAAAATAACAATACATTAAATTAATATATTTCTTTTTGTCAAGAACATATAATAACACATTTGAACATGAATTGTGAACATAATATTGTAACGAATATCAGTAGATTACAAATCCTAGTAAACTATAGACAAAAATAGCTCACTATTTTACTGTTTGATTAAATCTGTAAAATAATATATTTCTCGATATCTAATACACATCTGCAATATTTCTTATTCCCCTTTTTAGATTTTCTTGATTGTTAATCAGCATGGAGACCAATCACCATTAATGCAATAATGCTTTGACTTCAAAATATTTGTAAACAAGTAAACAGATCAATTTGGTTCAAAGTAACGGGACCAATGCGCGCACCAGCTTATATATTCCTTCTCCCATTCGATGCGGTCCCTTTACATAACTTTAACAATAAACTATATCGAATTATTTGTGTTTTGATATTAATTTTTATGATTGTCTACAAATCTCCTATATATGAAATATGTATAGAGATCAAATTGTCTAATGTATCCATAACTCACAAGCCTAAGCTTTAAACTCTATTCAACACTATATAAGTTTTTGTAGTTAAATTATGGTAGAAAATATCGTAGAATAGCTTTAGAGCTAAGGCTATGTGACTATTTGACAAAAAACGGTCACATTCTAATTTTTTTAGGGTGATTTGCTAGATTAAATCGAAATTAAGTGTTAATTATTGAAATAGAGCAAATGTTTGTAAATTACTACAATAGCTTTTTTTTTATATACCATTTTTCCCTTTCCTAATAAGAAAAAAAAGTAATCACGAAAATGTCATTAATGAAATCTGCCACGTAAGCAATCAACTCTACCACACTAACAGAGTGCAGTATAGTAGAGTTAGAATTCCAGCATAGTAGAGTTAAAGTGTGCTTAATAGAGTTGACATGAATGAAAAATTGTGTATAGTAGAGTTAGAGTTCCAGCGTAGTAAATTTAAAGTTTGCTTATTAGAGTTAGATTTCTAGCGTAGTAGAGTTGATGTTTGCGCTTTAATCAACTCTACCATACTAACAGAGTGCAGTATGGTAGAGTTAGAGTTCCAGCGTAGTAGAGTTAAAGTATGCTTAGTAGAGTTGACATGAATGAAAAATCGTGTATAGTAGAGTTAGACTTCCAGCGTAGTAGAGTTAAAATGTGCTTAATAGAGTTAGATTTCTAGCGTAGTAGAGTTGATGTTTGCGCTTTAATCAACTCTACTACACTAACAGAGTGCAACCCTCCGATCTCGGGTTATGGACGAAGGAGGTAGTAGAGTTAATTATGAAAACCTAGCCTACTTCCGTAGTAGAGCTTAAATTACGAATCTACCCCTCAGTTATTAGCTCATCTGCCGCGCACCCAACTGATTCCTATATAAGTGACACTATTGTAGCTTTCTTGAAGCTCTTTACTTCTTCTAAGCTCATTTGCTTTTTTCTGTTTATGTTTGGATTTATGGATCAGATCATTTTGGCTTGTGGGATTTGGAATTTTAATGAACTCGATAGAATTTTTCGGTGGACCAGTCCTACGGGTGTCGGATTATAGGCATTGTCGAATATTTAAGGCTCGATGAATTTCTGGAGATAGTTTATGTCGATTTTGGTTTGGGATGAACATTGTCATGAGCTAAAACTAAGCTACATGCCAAATGTAGTCATTCATTCACTACCAGAAGATATCCCCCCATGTATTGTAAGTAACGATAGACAAGTGCAAGTGTTTGTTTCACAATTTCGTAAAGAAACAATGTGTCTATGTAAATAATAGGTACTCTACAGAAATAAGCACATTTGTAAATAATCGACAAATTTGTATGCAATACAGCACATTCAAATAGGTACTTACAATTCATGCTTCACAAAAAGTCGCGTAACCGAAGTACTTTTATTTTTGCAATCAAACCAAAAGGATCATAGACACTACAAGAATGAACCACATTCTTATGAATCCTCTTGACAATGGAACAGTCTACGAAAGGGGACACCTGTAAGAAGAAGAAAAAAGAATGGTAAATGAACTATACTATAAGATATAATGAACTCTACTAAATGGTAAATGAACTCTACAATAAGATAGAATGAACTCTACCACACTACAAGCCAACTCTACCACGCTACAAGCCAACTCTACCACACTACAACCTAACTCTACCACACAACAAGCCAACTCTACCACACTACAATCTAACTCTACTAAAAATCAGACTACTCTACTACACAGAATCCAACTCTAGCACACTACAACCTAACTCTACTAAATGGTTAATGAACTCTACTATACTTTATTATGAACTCTACCATTCCAGTAAATGAACTCCCACTACATTTCAAATGAATTCTATCATACAGTAAATGTACTCTACCTGGCTCTTTTGAACCAGCACTACGCTTGCTCGTCGTCTCCTTGACATAAGCATATGCCTTCCTCTTATTACTTATGTCCCAAGCAGATTCATTTAGACTAGAGGCGAGTATGTCTCCAAGCATTGCGTCCACTTTGGGATCTACAATATCATCTAGCCATAGATGCATTATGTCCAGAGGTTATGTAGTCAGCTGCTTAAGACGTACCTGGTAGACGACAAGATGCAATTTATTAAACACAAATGAACTCTACCACACATAAATTACCTCCACTTAACTATCAAAATAACTCTACTAAACGTAAATGAACTCTATTATACTTGAAATCAACTCCACTATACTTGAAATTGAACTATACTATACGTAAATGAACTCTACTATACATAAATGAACTCTATCAATCACCTAAACAAACTCTACTATGCAAGAAATTTACCTTTCCTTGCTCCAACTTCATCAAGTCCAATTGTTTGTTTTTTGATTGGTCTCCATCGTAGAATGGGGACGTCATCTTCTCTTTGCTCCCCAAATATTTCAGCCAGTATGGGGATGGACTCAAATGCCCATATCAGAAGTGCGGGCACAAACTCGTGTAAAGTGTAATTACTGGCCTTTTTATAAGCTGCATTCTTAATCGAGATAACTAGTTCTCGAAATGCCACTCTTCCCCATGGATGCCTCTCAAATGTCTCAAAATCTGCAACCAACTTCGCAGCACTAAAAGGGAGTCTACTATTTGTGTGGCAACCATAAACTCCTACATGCAAAACCACTAGCAAACCCACCATCTTTCTCTTCTCGAAAGACCACCCTTTACATCTCCCCAACAGGTCTTTCAACTCTATCCATTTAGGGCCTTCACCAACCCCTAAACCAATATCTTCCCAAAGGTCTCTGTGGGCAACATCTGCCACATCTGAAGCCTCCTCGAAGTTACCGCAATTAAGTTGTGTTCTTTCCGTAAACTCGTGCAGAGAAAACCTCGTAGGCCGAGACCCAAACAACACCCATATCTCGTAATTCTTCTTAATCACTAGTTGATTCATCAACATGTATTGTATATGCCTCCCTGTAAAGTTGTAGTCGGAGTTTGCTAGCTTCAGAAAAATGCATACGCAAGTGTTCTCCTTTATGTCTACGTAGGCATCCTCACCAATACCCTTGATCATATTGATGATGTTTTTAAGATTACAGAAATGGTTGATGCTTCGATTCTTTATCACCGGTAGACCGTGTGTGAGAACCTTCTTCAGGTACTTCTGGTATGCTATATCTAAAGATGAAAACAAACGATAAACATTAAAAAAAACCAACTCTATTACAAGTTAATAAACTCTACAACATGGAACTCAACTCTATCACACTACAATCTAACTCTACCAAACGTCACACTAACTCTATTCCAACTATACCCAAACAAAAATCCAACTCTACCACACTACAACCTAACTCTACCACACTACAAGTCAACTCTACCACACTACAATCTAACTCTACCAAACGTCAGACTAACTCTACTACATGGAATCAGGTTATACTCCACTACGACCTAACTCTACCAAACGTCATACTAACTCTACAACACTAAGTACATCTCTACTTACACTAAGCGTAACTCTACTTCACCTGTACCCTCACAACTAACTACGAATTATATAACATTGACTCTGATCGGGGAAGAACTCTACTTGACAAACACAGAAGAAAAAGATGAAGAACAAAAACCCAAATGTCGTGAAATCGACAAACTCAATGTCTACAAAAACCCTAAACCCAAATGCCCTCACGAAAAAAGAAGAAAAAGAAGAAAATGAGGAGAGGAAGAATAAATGAAGAAACTTACTTTTGATAAATAAACAACACGACAATAAAGACGACGAGTACGAAGAACAAGAAAAAGAAGAAGACAACGAGTATGAAAAACATCGAAGAACACGTTGAGTAAGACGAAGAAGAAAAGAAAGAGAGGTTAACGACGACGGTTTACAGTATAAGTTTCTTTTTTTTCTTTTTTGAAATTAACCAGAGAAGAAGAAGAAAATGGAAGAAGAAAACAATTTTTGTTTCAAGGGTGTAATCGTAATTACACCCTTGACGCTTTCTTTTTTTGGACAAAAACTGTTTTAGTAATTACAGTATATTTTGCTCTATTTGAGCAATTCTTTCTTCTTTTTATCACCAATAAATATTTAACACCCAATTAAGTCAATATACTGCATACGACATCAAATTTTTTATTTTCTTACAATATTCTTTTATACTAACATAAATGAGTTCAAATCAAGATTTTTTTGCTCTCTTCTTATGCAATTGAATGTGTCTTCTTTCAAAATCCTATTCCAGTGTCTCTCACGGCTGTGGAATCACGCCATCAGCCAAGACCCACCTTACTTTACGAGACAATAATCTTGCCTTAAAAAAAATTATGGACAAAAAATCTATTTTCACGCAAGTTTTTCTCTCTTTGTTTTTCTTCAGTTCTCTTCCAACGCCGTTTCTGTTCCAGATCCCAATGCCATAAGAAGTCTATGCCTCTGATTTAGCAATTTTTCATCTCTCCCGACATTACTCCAGCCTCCGTTGGACCAAAAACGGTAGGTGAAATTGTAGCCCAATCTCCTCAGTCCATAGGATTTAAGCCTTCCTCCCTCTCCCCTAACACTTTTGGCTCCCTCGAGTTGTTGTAGTGGCCACTTTACTCCTTCATCTGAACAATGAAGTTAAACTTCCTCAAATTAAGCAAGCAGTCAAACCTTCGCGTGAACCCTCACCCGAGAAATTTTTTGAGCAAATCTATCAAAACCCACTTCAGCTACTATTTCTAAGCAAGGAAAACTTTTCCTTCTCCCCACTTGTGAATTGTGTGTTAAGGTCCCAAACTCAATGATTGAGGAACACCAGAAATCATGGGATGCATTTTTCATAGGGAATTTTACTCGGATATGCCTTTCAGAAATCTCTTCACTCATTTGGAGTAAGGATTAGAGAGACATCTCTGTTTCCAAGTTTGATGGCAATGCATTTCTTTTCAAAATCTCAAATGTTCAGACACGAAACCATGTTATCTCTCAGGGTTTGTGGAATATCCATGGCAAGACAATGTTTGTTGCAAAATAGGAGCCGAGTATCATTCCTGGAAAACTTGTCTTGTCCTCATCGCCCATCTAGGTTGAGTTCTGTGACGTGTCAATGCTGTTATTCACCATAGATAGTTTGGCCCATATCATTGGCCAAGTGGGCGAACCAAAGTATATTCATCACAATACAATCAACTAGCTCAACCTTATAGTTGCTAGGGTTTCACATTGATTGACCCGAGAAAGCTATGGGAAGCAGTAAATGTTCATTTCAATAATGGTGAAATCAAGAAGGTAAAGGTCTGCAGTTTTGTAAATGCCACAAGTTTTCTCTCACTATACAGAACTTGAACATAGTATAAAACGTTGTAGTAAAGCTCCAATCACATGTTTGGGCTGCAGCTCCTCCAAACATGATTCCTCCTGATACCCAAGGCTGAAGAAGCAGCATGTTTCTCTGGTTACTTCGGCTCCACTTGATCAACCTTTTGTTGTTCCAGTTGAACCAGCTCAATCAAAGGGATTACAAGTCAGCCATCAACCTTTCTCTCCTTGAATCGCCCCTAAACTAGTAGTGTTTGAGTCAGGTTATGCTTCCATAACTTATACTAAAATTGATGTAACTCTTCTAACTCATGTTTCTCCTAAAGAAAAAGTTGTAGCTAAAGAAGCCTTAGTCATGCATGCGGTTATCTTAGTCATGTTGCTCTAACTCCTCATACACTTTGTCTTCTGAACCAGAGAGTTTCTCATGGGGTGAAGAGAACCATCATTTGTTAGATTTCAAACTTATGAAATCCATGCGACAACGCAAGAAAGATTGAGGCAAATGCCTCAAATCTTATTAACATATTTATGTCTTGTGACATTTTTTGTTGGAATGTGCGGGTTTTGATAAAGTTTCCCATTGCACCGACTGGGTTTAGGAATTAGATTTGAAGAAAAAATCCACTTTTGGGTAGCATTATAGAGACCCACATGAAGTAGTCTAAGTGCCAAAAGCTTTAGGTGGGTCCTTACCAGCTTGGTCTTTTGTAGGAAACTATGAGTTTTCTTATTTGGGAAAAGTATTGGATGTCTTCCATCCTTTTGTGCAGGTCATCATCATCTCTAAATCACTCTAAATGATAACATGTGACATCTAATTTCCAAGTCTTCAATCGCCAATTATAGTTTCTTTTGTGTATGCATCACTTGAGGAGCTAGTTAGACGTATACTCTAGGATGAAATATCTTCTCTTGAAACCTCTGCTCAAGTCTAAAATAAGCCATGGGCGTTGTTAGGATACTTTAATAAATTTTTAAACCCCTCAAGAGCATTCTCTGTTGATGGATACACTATAAACAACCGATGGCAGTTTTAAGGGATTATCTAACTCAGTTAGATCTAACAAACATGTACTTCAGAGGATCTACATTTAATTGGTGGAATAAGCGAGTTGCTAGCCCTATTTCCAAGAAGCTAGACCGTGTCTTACTCTCTCATCAATGGTTCTCTGATTTTCCTATCTCATTAGCTTACTTTGACAAGTTAGAATTCTCAAACTAGTCATGTTCAACGTTTTCTCTGGAGATAAGAACCCTGAAGTAGAAAAAGTTGTTTCAGCTATTTAACTTCTTACTACTAAAGAAGGACCTTTTAGACATGGTGAGTCAACATAGGTTCTCAATGAATGTGACGGGGTCAAACATGTTCCGAGTTACTAAAAAGCTTTAAAACCTTTCCGTGTTTATAGCAAACATAATTTCTCTAATATTGAGCTTTGTGTGCAAGAGGCTCTTCATACTCTACATGTTTCTCAGGCTCGAATTTTGGATGAATCTACTACCCTAAATTTTGAGCAAGAAATCAATGCTCAAACTAGATGGTTCTCACTTGCCAAACTAGATGGTGACTCAAACTCTAGATATTTCCACCGCAACGTTGTGGTAAGAAAATGTCAAAATCATATCAGTTTTCTAGAGGATTCCCAAGGTGTGAGATTGGATTCAGCAGAGGGTATACAATAGATTTGTTTAGATATGATTTTTCCAGAGAACGTTCTGCTTGCCACTGAACTTGTTCATGGGTATAATAGAAAGAACGTGGGTCTAGAGGTATGCAAAAGATAGTCTTAAGGAAGGTGTTTGACTCAGTTAGATGGGATTTTGTATTATCGATGCTACATGCTTTAGGCATACCTCAAAGATTTGTGTGTTGGATTCAAGAGTGTATATCTACACCTACCTGTATTATTATAGTAAATGGAGCAGTGAGTGGTTTATTTAAGAACACAGAAGGTTTAAGGCAAGGCACCCATTATCGTCGTACCTTTTTGTCCTGTCTATGGAGAATTTCTGGAAATAATTATCAAATGCTTGAATCATTAACTGGAACATATAATTACAAGACTGGAAATATATAATATATGTATGAGATGTGTATATATATATATATATATATTTGTTGTTTTTTCTTCCATGAATAATATTGACTAAATAAATAAAAAATATAGTAGTAGTTTATTGAAAAAGACATTTAAGTTGCAGTTAGTGGCTTTCCTCGAAATATGATGACTTCTCCAAACAAAGGCTTAATATACTCATGGAATAAGTTAGAGTAAGAGAATCAATTGTGATGTAAATGTAGTGGATGGTGGAAAGGCTGTGCCGTAAGAAAGGCCGAGTCTTTTGACATTATAACATAATTGCCTTTATGTTGAGCACTAGAGCCACTTGCTTTAGAATCTTTAGATTATGGTCAATATTATGTATATATATCGCCATATATCTATTAAATATTGGACCCAAGATGTTCTATAGTTATATGTCTCTCTCTTATAAATACTCCTCTCTATCTACTCTCTAAACTCATCACAAAAACACACACTCATATTGATGTACATGAAATTTGATGAACAAACGTGTCCAATGGAGTAGAATTGCATGAAGTGGAGTAGAGTATAATGCAGCCAAGGATGACTTGCCGGAATGTATTTAATCATGCATATTTAGTATGATGATGAACATAACTCCGGCAAGTTGTCCTTCGGCTACATTTTACTCTCTTCTTCTCATGCAAATTATCTTTGGAATTTTTCATTTTTTTCGTTTTTTAAATTGACAGCAAAATTCGTATCAAGAAGAATCTGTTAATCATCGGAACTCATATATGGATGGTAAGCTAGTATGTTAATATACATTTATATGCATACATTTACATCCTCTCTTTTTTTTATATGTGAAAGCTTAAAACAGTTAAAAGAGATTTCTTTTTGTTTCTTTTTACAAGATCTTGGAAACAAATTTGATTTTCACATATATTTTTAGAAATAAGATGGATTTGTGGAATTAGAATCCATGGAAAAAAGTGTTTGTGAATCTGGAGTGCATAAATCGTTTCACATGTTTAATATTTTACTATATTACATTTGGATGATTCTAATGAGCCCTATTTTCATTGACGAGTTACACAAATGCACCGTCGTTTTTGGCATGCTACATCAATTCAAAGACTCGCAGATTGTTTTCTTTTGGATCAACTCAAGATGTAATATTACGTAACTATAAAGGAAAAAGTGAAGAAGAAAAGAGAAAAGAAACCGAAATTTGTGGAATATGTTGAAATGTGCGTTATCGGTTTTTGGAATCTAAGGTACTGTAAGCCGACAAAAGTAAAGATGTGATAAAGATTTTGGTCAGGCAATCATAAAACCAAATCTTGGTGACAATTATAACAATTACACTAATCCTCACTTTCTTCTTTTAATATGTCACAGCTTTTTGGTTACGTGCGTTATCATCATGTTCCTAAATCGTATCATCTCTCTTATGTTTTTGTTTGTTTATATAATTTGCGAAGCATTAAAAAGAACCGGATAGGACAAGAAGAAAACGTTACGTCTTTATATGAAAGCAAAGCCCACTCACTTTACACTATCAGTTTTGATTTTTTATGTGTGTTTTTATGACGATTTTCGACAAAAATGAATACAACGTTTATGAAACCAAAAGAACTTACAAGAAAGCAAAAAAAAAGATGAAACTAATGGAAGTAGATATCTAGAATAGTATCACAAGTTACATCTACTTATTTCACATTAGCTAGTAATTTAATTTGTAAGCTGAGTAAGGAATTTTAGTAACATTACTAATTTGAAAGTACCAACTTTTGGCTTGAAGGTCTTATAATGGATTTTGAATATACATAATTGGTTTTGACTAAAAAAATTGTTATAACTTTATGTATATTAGATTTATGTTTGTAACCTAAAGGATAATAAGACATTTAGTGTCAATTGATTTTAAGTTTAACGTCAATTTAATTTACATTGTAAAATCATATCTATATCAAACAAAAAGTTGAAATCTTAATCATATATTTAAATACAGAATTTATCATACTGTGTATCTTAACTAACTGGAAAATTTCAAACTAATTGCTCTGCAATCTTTCCCAAGATAGATGCTCATGTCATGAGAAAAAAAAAGTAAAGATCATCAAACAAATTTAATAAAAGTAGGCAGAAGAAGAATGCATCTCTATGCATGTTAGTACAAGTGATCGATCCACTATATTTTGTATATAGGTTCACACAATATATCACGTAAGATACCTTGTTTTTAATAAGTAGTGATTGCTTAGTAATTTTTATTTGAGGAAAAATTTATGTTGGTTTAGATCAAAGATTAATTCTCTTTAAACAAAAATTATTAATTTTTATTTGGTTTTTAGATGTGTAAACTCACTTTACATCTATTATATTTATATTTGCGTTTTTTTTTTCTTTTTTGGTGGTGAAAAATAACACGTGATATATATTTTATTTTTGTTGCATTTTTTTATTAAATGAAAATGTAAAATACTGTATAGTTGCAACGTAAAACAAAAAATTAAAAATATACTGTACTCAATCACAATGTCCTTAATGATTTAAATAAATAAACTAAAATACCTTAAGATAACGTTATTTCAACGCTTTTCTTTTATCTTTTAACAAATAGTAACAATATATACTTATTTAATAGTTATGAAATATGAGGTCGATATAAAATCTAAAAGATTTGATTAGGGAAGTGGGATGTTGAGGATAGATATTGAGAACGAGAATGTGGCGGTCTTACCTAAAATGGATAAGGCCATTAAAAGATTCGACCCTACGAACAATAGATATACCTGATTATGTAAATGTGAACATAATAATATTTTTCAGAGAAATTTTGATTAGTATCTTTTTATCCTTTTACAAAAATATTCTTTTAATTTGTAAAAAAATATCTTTCATGAAAAATAACGAAAATATCTTTAATTTTTTACTAATTTAATTTCTATGATTATCTTTTTCACAAAAGAAAACTTTTCCACTAAAATAATTTTTTATCTCAAAATTTTCATAAAACAAATTTATAAATCTATGTAAGATATCTTATAAAATTATATAAATAATATATTTATACGTTATTCTATAAAATTTTATAAATATACTATTTATAAATTATCTTATAAATAAAAATTAATTTATGGTACATAAATATAATATATATATATATATAAGCTTGTTTATAAACCATATAAAAGTTATAAAGTAAAAATATTTAAAATAATATTTAATATTTAAAATTGAAATATTTTTATAGTATTTTATAAACTAGTTTTGAAATTAAAATTTTAAAATATTTTTTAATAAAGTTTTATAAGATACACTATAAATTAAAATTTTACAAAGTTTTATAAGATAAATTATAAATACATTATCTATAAAAGTTTATAAGAAATCTGATAAAACTTTATAAATGGAAAACCAAATTTGGAAATGATAAGTTAAATTTGACGGAGAAAGTAATAACAAAAAATATTTTGTGAAAATATCTAAAAAATAAACACAGTGTTAAAAATATTCTCCTTTATAATTTCTTTTTAGAATTGTCTCTATTTTTTTATGCAACTAATTTGACAAGAATTTAATATATTTGACAACAACTGTGATTGATTGATTCCTCCCTTTGTGTCTACCTTTTGATTTGCAAGTTGACTACTTGACATATTTTATAAACCGTATTATACAAAATGATAATATAGATAGGTCATACTCATACATACATCAATTTGAACAATATTGTACAGATTTTATAAAATCTTTACATTTAACAAAATCTTATAGGCATAGATAGGAACTTGGCACCTTATCAAGATCTAGAAAAACCGATACAGTTTGATAGTTTGGTTCATTTTTGAGTAGCCAAAAAAGAAAAAGAAAAATTTAGAGTGTTATAGTCGAGTCCAGGGTGCTAATACATTTGTAGGTTTGATCTCCTAATATTCAAAACAAAATTATATTATTTCAGATATTTTTTATGCACTTTATGCAGATATAAGTTTATCTAACTACCTATTTGGAAACCCGGAAAAAAATCTATATGTGGAATGCACATCTCTCGTTAGAATAATCGAGATTCAACCTATATATTTTACGAACTTATGAATTATCGAAAAAAACTACATTGTACTATGTACACCAATGTACTTGTTGAAATGACTTTAATCGTTTTTTGATTCTCAATTTATTCGGCCCTTTATCTTTTGTGTATTGATTATATGGTGGTCGTATTTGCATCACCAAATCTGAAGGAATATGGTTTAATCGTCGGGATGCCCACAATAGATCGCATTGACGTTGTGATAGAATTATGATATCGACAACCAAAAAGCCATAGTGAGTGCATGATGACTGGAAAATCATCATCACGATAAGCCTCCAATGTCGTTTCTAGTCAAGACGTATTTTCCTGATCATTCAATTCATCACCACAATCACGATCAGTCTTCAATAATGTTTCTAGGCAAGCCGGATCCCACTGATCATTCAAGTCATCATCATTTTCAAAACTGAGCGTAAGATTTTGTAATTGTTGTCTAATAACATCAGACATTTTGTTATCGTGAAAATATTACTTAGATATATATAACACTCAACACAAAAAACGAGGAGACAACGCAAGATTCAACTATCAAAATAACGACAATGATCCTCAAAAATTAAAGTCTTGAAGTAATTATTGGTGACCAGCGAACAACATTCTCCAAGCAAGAGAAACAATTATCAATCAACATCAACATGTGAGATCAAACTAATTTATCTTTTAATTTATTAGCAGATGGTAAGTCTACTAAAGATATGTATTACTGCATAAGCAAGAATCGAGTCCCCTACCTATAATATTACATTGAAACATAACTATTTAGCCAGCCATTTAGACAAAAAAAAATTTAACGAAACTATGAAAGTGAGGCCCGCCTTAGCCTATTCAAGGCAGTTATTGGGCTTTGGCCCACGATAAGCAAGAACCCTAATTTTAAATTTTAGTCAAACTTTCCCGAAGAGCTTAGCTCAGCATCTGATTCTGGATCAGGTATGCAAATGCTGATTACTCACAATCTTAATAGTCCGAGAAATTTTGTTTGCAGGGCTTATATTGTGATATCTAAAACCTGTGTTTGTAAATCTATGTTTCAGCTAAGATCAGAAACTATGAATTGTCTCTATTCAGCAAAGTAGGACTTGATAAGTGTATAAGCGAATGTATGTACTCCAATTCGATTGGAGAGCTAATCAATCGCAGTTGTGTTGGTAACATTCAGGCGCATCTCCCAGATCAGAAGCCAATTTCAGCATCGTATCTCCTTTGTGATAAAGTAGATGTTTTTGCATAGCATATCTGATTTCACTCCATGGCTGTAAGTTTGCTTGCTTTTTTCCTTTTACGATAAAGCTTTGTTTTTGTTTGTTTGGTTGTGTGGAAAGTGTTAAGTTTTCTGCTGAAATTCGAATGCAGCTTCTCATTTCTTGTGGGGAAGTTTCCTCTTCCCAGTTCACTAGACTTCGCTTACTCAACCAGAGCCTTGATTTCATTAGCGACAATGTCTCTAGGATCCTTTCTCCTATTTTTATAAACCTGAGGTACATGATTTAATTCCTATTTTTCTTGATTCATTTATTGGTTTCCATGACCATCTCAGGTCTCTGTGCTGATATTCTGCGTTATGGATTTGCAGGAACTTTGAAATGCTTCTTTCTTGTATCGAACGTCCTCAATCCATTCCTGTTAATCATTCTCATCAGTGCACCGAAAATTGGTTTTCTGATAAAAAAGATTATGATCAAAAAGAAGACCCGGAAGCCATTTTCAATGTGCTAGATTCAATCATAAAAAGCAGCTTGGACCGTCTGACATCTTTGAGGTTGATATTTTCACCAGTGACTTATGGTTTATATCTTTGGCAGTTATATATGTGAAGTGCTTCTGATGATGTTTGCATCTTGCTTCTCTCGTAGGGAGAGTGTATGTCGAACTAAAAGCTTCGATTACGATGATTCTTTATCTATTCACTCGTCTATAATGAGGGATCTCTGTGTACAAGGGAAGTTGGACGCTGCCCTCTTGCTACGGAAAAAAATGATACAGAGTGGACTTATTCCAGGTTTGATCACACACAATCATCTTTTAAATGGGTTGTGTAAATTAGGTAATATCGAGAAGGCAGATGGGCTTGTTAAAGAGATGAGGGAAATGGGTCCTTCTCCCAACTCTGTCTCTTATAACACTATAATCAAGGGTCTTTGCAGTGTTAACAATGTAGATAAAGCTCTGTATCTCTTCAGTACTATGAGTAAATATGGTATTAAGCCAAATCGTGTGACTTTCAACACAATCGTGCATGCACTTTGCCAGAAAGGTCATATGGGAAGCAACAACATAAAGCTTCTTGAAGAGATCTTAGATAGTAGCCAGGCAAACTCACCCTTGGATGTAGTCACTTGTACCATTGTGATGGATAGTTGTTTTAAGAATGGAAATGTAGTTGGAGCCCTTGAGGTTTGGAAGGAGATGTTGCAGAAAAATGTCCCTGCCGATTCAGTTGTATACAACGTCATTATTTGTGGTTTGTGTTCGAGTCAAAACATGGTAGCTGCTTATGGGTTTATGTGTGACATGGTGAAGAAAGGAGTTAATTTTGATGTTTTCACTTACAATACTCTCATAAGCGCCTTCTGCAAAGAGGGAAAATTTGATGAGGCATGTGATATCCATGATACCATGCAAAGAGTTGGTGTTGCCCCAGATCAGATATCTTACAAAGTTATCATTCAAGGTCTATGTATACAGGGGGATGTGGCCAGGGCAAACGAGATCCTTCTAAGCATGCTTAAAAATTCCCTGCTTCCAGAGGTTCTGCTATGGAACGTGCTTATTGATTGTTATGGAAGATATGGAGATACTAGCAGCACGTTATCTGTTTTAAATCTTATGCTTTCTTATGGTGTTAAACCCAATATTTACACAAACAATGCTTTGATTCATGGATATGTGAAAGGGGGGAGATTCAGTGATGCATGCCAAATCAAAAATCAAATGCGTTCTACCAATATCTACCCGGATACTGCCACATATAATCTGCTAGTAGGTGCTGCTTGTACACTGGGTCACTTAAGCTTAGCTTTTCAATTGTACGATGAAATGCTGAAAAGGGGATGTCGGCCTGATATTATTAGTTATACTGAACTGATTAGAGGGCTTTGTTGGAAGAATCGATTGAAGGAGGCTGAAGAACTTTTATTGAGAGTGCAAGTGTCTGGTTTAAAAATGGATCATGTTCCATTTTTGATACTGGTGAAGAAATATACTAGATTGCAGCAACCAGATGAGGCCTGTTTAGTATACAAAAAGTGGTTGGAAACGAAGAACAGAGAGTCCAGCAGCCTAAATCACTTGCTTACGGAAGAACAGTAATGTGGTGATGCTTGAAACAAAAAACAGAGCATGCTTATTCTTCCTGATATGCCGTGTTTCCCTCTGCCATAATGGTTCTGATGTCGTTACTTGAGCTACTTTCAGTATCCTTTAATATGGTCTGACCATAGGATGTTGAAAATATCCATATTGGGTCTTCATGCATAGAGAATCTGAAATGAGGGACGACAGAACTTGGTTCAAGATATCAATCTTGGTGAAGTCACAGGCAGTCACTTCTTTAACCTGCTGTGGAAACCTCAACTGGTATTCCCTGTTTCTCGTTTTTAATTAGGAATCCAATTGATATGTTTCTTCACATCCCTCACGTATTATAGTTACATTCAGGTTTGATGGATGATTTTGGCTATGGGGACGACACACACAGGGCTGTTTCTTCAAAAACTCCCAATATACTTTCTCATGATCTTATCTGAAACTTGAAAAGCCTCCTTACAAGAAAAATGTGAATCCGTCTCAATAAGCATGACTTTTACTGCAAGCTAGAAGAGCGCAATCATCTATTATGTTACTCAGACAATGCTTCACTCGAAAGTTAGTGATTCAGAGACTTACGAGTTACAACAGTATTGTAACATAACAAACAATTCTGTTGTCCTGATTAGAACAATAATTTCTAAACTTCTTTAGAACAGTATGACAAAATAAGGCTTGGGTTACAACAATAAGATGTTTTGCCACTGAAAGAAACAAAGGAATTCATGAAGAATAAGCCATACGTCTGAAAACCGCTCTGAAAGTCTGTCCTCCATTCCTGGCAACTTTCTGTCCTTCCTCAGTAGCATTGCATAGAACCTCAACGACAGCATCCGAATCAAGCTCTTCTTGTGTAAGAGGTTCAAACATCGGATGTTTTTCTAAGCAAGACTTCATCCATTCTCCAAGCTCCTCCACGTCCGTGATTGTGTAAATAATCCCACCAGCTCTAAGAACATAAGCATACTCATCTAGTAAATGCGTGCTAATCACTCTTCTCCTGTGATTCTTCTCCTTGAAATGCGGATCAGGGAAAAGGAAAAACATCTTCGAAAGCTGTCCTTTCTCAAAGTAATTCGGAATGTACTTCATCGAGTTTGTCCTAACAACAGAGATGTTCTCGTACTGTCCCTTTGAGCTCGTTCTCCTTAAGGCTAAGATCCGTTCCTTAACGTATTCTGTGACCTTGTCCCTGAGCTCCATACCTATCATTAGAGTTTCAGGGAAGAGCGTAGCAAGGGAAATGAGTAAGCCACCAAAACCACATCCGATATCCGCAAACTCAACCTTCTTGGAGATTTTGTTGTTAGTTTCAACGAATTTGGGGAAGTGAAGTGAGAAGTCGACATGAGTAGGGGAAATCGGGATCGGGAAGTGAGAATCGCTAAGTGGATTACTGTGAGCTCTTGCTCTGTAGAATCTCTTCCGAGGAAGCCCTGTCGATTTGCTCAACGTTGGTTTCGTCTCACTGTCCATAATCACTTTGACACACATAAAATAATAAAAAAACAGTGAGCAATATGAAAAATCTTTATCAAAAAGAAAACTAAAATAAAATGATAAAGCAGCCATTTTGTTCCGACACTAATTCATAAACAGACAAACGATGATATGATCTAGCTTAAGTTCCATGACGAAACAAAGGAAGGACTTTGTAAAAGAAAGGAGCTTCGAATAAATTGAGACGGAATCTTCATTACCCAGTACCTAAACCCCTAAAAGCCTACAAAAATCCAGTAGCATTGAATCATAGATACCTAAATATACACCACGAACACAAAAATGTTGAGTGGATTACTTGATTCCGTCTCGAGCTCTTCGTTCTTCGCAACAACCCTTCCAAAAGACACAGAGAAGAAGAAGATCTGAACTAAGAATTAGGGTTCCAATCTTCTAAATGGACCCTAAAACCATGATTCATTCTTAATGGGCTTAATCTGTTGGTATTTTCCGAAAATCCCCCGCCCAACTTTTATTTAGATAATAGGATTATACGAGGCTAGGATTTGATAATAGGATTGTGGTATTTTCCGTTAATTTTAATTTAGATTTGTATTGGTAATTCTGAATACAACTTCCAGATATTATTTTAAAAAATTTAACCCAAATTTAAACTGGAACTAAATAAATAAAAAACCTTTTATTTTAATTATGATTTTTTTTTATAAAAATACCGAACCCAAACTCAATTTATACCAAATTCGTATAAATCTTAAATCAAAATAACCGAAATACTAAATTAAATGAACCGGATCGGATAAAATATCAGAATATATTCTAAATATATTTAACTAAAACCGAATCAATAATTGAATTTGTAAGTAATATATTTTTATTAAATTTTAGATTCTTAAAACATTTTTATTCAATCTTTATTTATACACAATCGAAAATAAAAGTATCAAATGCTTTATATAATATATATATACACGAATATAAGATATGTACCGTACCCAAAACTATAAACTTTTCGAATCAGTGATTTCTAGTTGCACAAGAATTACATAAAAGAATATAAGACGCATCCAACTCGTGTGAAGAATAGGTTCTCTTAAGGACCATTGGGTCTAGAACCTCTACCACTGTGACTAGCTCTAAAACGTCGACCACTAGACTTGGACCCTTCAGCCGTTTGACTATAACTACCATGCTTTAATGGCACAACTGTGTCCATATACATCAATCTCCCTGGAGAGTGTCTCTTCTCTTTCGGAAGCCGACGCAGCTGCTGTATCCAAAATGCAACATATTCTCCTTCTGGATCATAATTCTGTGCCTGAAGATACCAAAACATACATACTCACTTCTTCAATCATTATTCCTATGACATGTTAAACAGTACTCACTTGCTTTGGAATGCTAAAGTACCGGTCTTCTCGGGGATCATTTCCAACTCCTTCAGTAGACAGAAAGCAAGCTTTAATCATCTAATTCTCAATGTTGAATTAGAAAGGACAAGTCACAAAAAACTGTCATGAGTAGTGAGTACCAGCTCCATAGGTCCAGTTTCCGTAGTTAGAACAGGGATCATAGTCCAATAGACATGTCTCAAACCATTCAGCACCCATGCGCCAATCCACACCCATGTCCCTTACAAGAAAGGAACAAACAATCTGGACAACAAATTAACAGAATGAGTGAACAATCAATCAATCATCCATTAAAAGAGAATAACTTAATTGGTTTCACCTGTCGGCCTCTATTTGACATGAATCCAGTAGTGGATAACTCCTTCATGTTTGCATCTATAAGAGGATACCTAATGCCAGTCATGAGCAGTATACTATAGGTTAAGGCTTCGTAGCTTTAAGCAAAAATTTGATTGATGCTCCAAGGAATTTATAACACTCTTGACAATTACCCTGTTTTGCCATCTCTCCAAGCCTCAAATAGTTTCTTATTTTGACTCCATTTTCCTTGAACATTTCTCGGGCCACCTACGAAGAAAACATGCTATTAAAACGTTCACTGTAACCACATAGCAAAGAGCTATAATTCAAAAGCATCATTACCTAGACGAAAGATGGAGTTTCCACACTTAATCGAAAGAAACCTAAAATAATCCCTCCATATTAATTCAAACAACACCCTGAAAACATACATCAAAGCCACTGGGAAGTTAATACCAATGACTTACGAGTGAGGACAATGTGACGAAAATTCGAAACTCACAATCAAAAAACATACCAATATGTCGAGTTATTTGCTACTCTTTCTCTTTCATATCTTTGGACCTGAAAGATATTTTTGTTGTCACATTAAGTCAAAACAGCAATATTTTTTAGGACAGTGAAAAGAGGTTTTGAAAATATAACCTCTTCATAGATAAAACGAGGAGAAATACACCCATAGGCAAGCCATGGAGAGAATATCGTCGAATAATCAGGTCCTAACATTCTGTTCCTCGTCTCTTTGTATACCTTTAATAGATCCTGAATGAAAAAAAGGCATTCAACATCATGCACACACACAAGCAACGCCAAAGTAAACGCAGGAGTAACTCATTATCCTCTTGCCTTCTTCCAAAAGTACTCAAATACTCTGCCTATTCCTGCTCTTTCACCACCCACAATTCGCATTCCTCTGGTCACCTATATCAACATACATACAAAATACTTAACTAATGCAGAATTATTTCACTTCCTATTTTCTTGTCCCATCAAATGAGCTTCTCAGGGAAACTCACCTCTTGTGGCTCAATTTCAAGCTGCTCAAGAGTTGGATCATCTCCCCAATTATCAACAGAAGGTGTTGGCCCTAGAGAAAGTGGAAGACGAGTGGAGCTTCTTACACTACACTTCGCTTCTACTGACTGCAATTTCAACCAGAAACAAGCATTAATCAAAACAGACAAGACTATTTAAAGTCTTTCAACTCAAACATCCATTTCAAATCTATCGTTACCGCCAAATATAGTACTAAATATCCCAAACCCTTCAGAATGTCCAATACTACTTCTATTGTATCAAAGAAACACACCAACCGGAACAAGAATCATACCTTACGAAACTGAGTGTAGACATCAGGCAAATCAAAAACATCAAAAGGAAGATCATCTTTGTGGTACATTGTGCTTCCCCATATGAGCTCAAGCTTAGTACCATTTCCAACCCCTTTGAAAGCTTGATTTACAAGTCTTTCAACGTGTAGCTCCTCACTGCACGTTTCTTTATGAGCAAATACCTGAAACATAAGATTAAAACAAAAATCTCAGATTTCAAGTCCGTCACAAAAGCTCTGAAATTTTATTCAATAACACAACCAGAAAATACCACTAAACTGTATGAGCTCCATAATCTTTGGCAAGAGAAGGAAGAATGGCTTCAGGTTTACCACTCCGAATAAGAAGATTCAATCCTCTTTGCATCAGATTCTTTCTCAAATCAGACAAACATTCCATGAGAAAACGACCTCTTAAAGCTGTAACATTACAACAACACAATGTAGAAAAGCAAAATATTGAGTCATCACAACACAAAAAGGATCAATTTTGAGATTAAACATCACCTCCGGTTTTAGGGAAGGAGAAGAAATGGGTAGTGTGAAAGAGACGAGGATCGAGACAGTAAACAGGCAAAAGGGTCTCAGACGAAGACCAAGCTCTGTACAATGCGTCGTTGTCAAGGACTCTAAGATCGTTTCTAAACCAGATGATGGCGGTTCCTTTTCCGTTTCTCTTCGCGGAAGAAGAAGGCAATGCGCATCTTTCAAACGTTTTTACGGCGACGGAGTCAGTCTCTTCCTCGTTGAGCCCTGGAACACGGTGGATATGGCCGTTCATTTTTGTAGCGAAGCAGAGGAAGAGAGAAAAAGAAACGGGCTTTGAGAGGTGAAGGGTGAATCTGCGAAGTGGGTTTGCGAGAGGAGACGAGAGCGAGAACGACGACCAAGCCGCCATTTACGGATGATGCTTTGTCACGTCATCTAGTTTTTGATTGTTTGTCTTTGACGAGTTGTGAAGGCGACACGTGGCGTTTGGCTGTGAAGTGTGACGTGGCGGATATCTAGCCTTTTGTCTGGAAAAGGAAAAAGAGAAAAAGAAAACTTCATCAGTACTAAAATCTTTAAATCCATTGTTGTAAAATAAGAAGTTTAAATCCATATAAAAGGTTTATATTGCCCATGACAAAAAAAAAATCTATTTAAAAGGTTAGAGTCAATTCAACTTTTTTATAACATTAATTTCTGTAATTTTGTTTACAAATGTTTGATTGTTGGCAAATGGGCCGCAGATTAAATGTAATTGAGTCTGCAATTTTAATTACCATTCATACATATTTTTTTATAGAAAAAATAAAATTATTAAAATATTTTGTTTTGTATGCAGTTCAACAAAAAAGAAAGTTTGTGAATGTATTGAAGATATTATGCAAGAGTAATGTATATGAAACTAACTGTATTTCTTTTTACCATTCATAATAAATTAAATGTAGTACAAAGGCTGTGAATGGTGTACAAAAGCTTCAAATGCACATCAATCATGTTATGTTTGTGTTTATGTTTGTTGGCAAGCAAAATTCATAACAATCATAATTTTTTGAATAACAAGGAGAGAAACAACTAGGACCAATTGATCATGAATGTTATAATAAAACCAAATAACAACTTTAATTCTATAAAAGGTACAGAGTAAATTACTTTAAATTTAGATTACTTTATTTTATATTATTTTAGGAGGAAAATCATTATCAAATTCTGACATGTGATAAATATTTTTATAGGAACTAGTTGTAAAAATTAATTGATATATTTAGCAACTATTTTTTTTTAATGTTATTGATGCTAAAGTGCCATATATTTTATTTGAGTTGTAGTATTAGAAAAATGATATGAATGAATGAAGTTTGACATAAGAGTTCATTCTTCTATATTGAGTCTTATATTTTATGATTCATTATCTCAGTAAAATTCTAATAAAATTATGTAGTTGCATTATAATTAATTAATGGATAATGTAAATAATAAAATTATAATTTATACAAACTAGTGAAAATATTTAATTGATAAATCTAGCTACTATGCCGCCAAAAAACAGATGGTTAAATTGCTTGGTACATAGCTCAAGTTTTGATTTTGGTACCTAACTTAGGAAGTTTTTGTGGGATTTAAGTTATTTCCTTTAAATAGAAATCTTGTTGTCAAAATATCATTCGGTAACTCCTTAATAAATAACCAGATCTTAATCCATTGGTTTTAATTTTATAGCTGTAATTGATTCTTATCATCATCCTTGTAAGGAACAATAACATCATTTTTTCTGTGTGACGAATTATTGTTGATCTTTGACTGTTGTAATTTATCAAACCTAAGAGCATCAGCATCAGTGAACCCTCTACAGGTTCTTAGGAAAAAAAAATGAAAAAAAATAAAAAAAAATAAAAAAATTGAAAAAACGCGGAGCCAATCACCTGCACGAGCCGGGTCCGCCACATGATGGACTCTGATTGGCTCCATGTTTTTTCAATTTTTTTTTAATTTCTTTTACCCTAAAAACATCTTTTTGGTGTGGATGGTCTAATGTAATTCGGACACAAATGAAAAAATTATATATAACTACTATAACATTCATCTTTATTCCTTTATACACACAAGTCACTCAACTCATTTCTTCCTCTCGATTCCAACGAGAAGGTATGTTTTCATTCAATCTTGTTTTTTTCTTTTTCATCAACTTACTTATTTATTTATTTATTACAAGATTATTTATTACAAATGTTGTAAATACAGGATAATCATAAAAGTATAACAAGGTGAACAAAAAAGTTAATATTACTTTCAAACATTATATGTTTTCTTTATTATCATTTTTATGATTACAAAAAAAATATTATAACTAAAATATGTTATGAAATATGGATTATGATTACTAAGCTAAAATAATATAATAAGCTTATTTTCAAAAGAAAATAATAATATATATACATATATATACAGAACGTATACTAATGTGTATAATATATATATATATATATATATAATGACGTACACTAATGTGTATTTAACGAGGGTGTATATAAATAATATTATATATATAACTACAGCTCACATGCATATTTTTGGTACTATATATTATTACGACTAATGTGTGATCATTAATATCATATAATTTGGATATAACATCATAAATAAAATGTTTTAGTAATATGAATAATAACTATTAAGATGTAATAATATAACTAGCGTATAATAAAATATTAAAAAGATAATTAAAAATTATAATCATATTAATGTTTATAAAATTTATTATCATATTAAATATTATAATATAGAATTAATTTAAAATTATAAAAACTTATATATCATTTACGTTAATTATTATCATACTAATTATCATGATATAGATATCTTTATAATTTTTTGTCAACTATAATATAAACGTAATTTAAATTATGAAAATTCATATATATATATTATTTGTTATTCCATGAATTATTGGAAATAGTATGTGATCAAAACTAATAATATATTAAAATTCGTTGATATGCCATCAAATTATAAACGAAAATTCTTTTGTATAACCAGATACCATCTATTACATAGAATCATCAACATGGATAAAATTATCAATACATATTTTTAAAGTTGTAATATAGTTAAAGTTTTAATAAAAACTACATTCGCGTAATTTTTGATTTGTAGAATAAAGACAATTTTAAATAGACTTCGAGTTGAGAAAGAATATTTCTGAATTCTACAATGAAACCATTGCCATGAATAATTACCGTTTAAAAGACCCTACTCCACCTGGTAAAGTCTTTATAGTTGAAAATTTCAACTGAAAGTTAAATCTTCCTATAAACTATTATTTCTTCAAGAAAAACTTGATCAATTAAAAAAGAAATACAATAAGTATTCAAGTTTTGTGCAAAACTCTACAAGTATCTATGTTGATCATATTACACATGTGATATTTACATCAGATTCATGTTGAAAAGATCGTGAAGTAAGTACATTAAAATATCACTCACACCCAAAAATTGTAAACTATTTACAACAATTTGTAAATTTAGTTAACTAATTTTTTTTATAAATTTGTCAACAGGTATGTATAATTATAAAATCGTTTAAACAATAACCGCCAAAACTTGTTTTAAATTATATGATGTTCATTCCCAATCTCAATACTCTACGATATATGGCGTCAATTACAAGTAAATAATGTTTTGTGTTTTCAGTTGCTATGAATTTCACTTGAAAGTGTAGTCATATTTTTACGTGTATGTGGACACAATGAGGTTCATAGAGATGTTGAGTTGCGATTTGGACGAACACAAGAGATAGTGAATAAAAAATTTGTTGAAGTTCTTAGAGCGTCAGATGTATTTGCTTGTGACTATATCATGACTTTGAGAGAAGAACTAAGCCGCATTCCTAAATGAGGGTTAATGAAGCAAAAATATTGGCCATATTTTAGCGTATTTGTAGGGGCTATGAATGAAGTTCACATATGTGTTAAAACGAAGCTTTAAGTACAAGGAATGTGTTGGAATCAACACATACAACATCATTTAATGTAATGGTCATATGTGATTCGAACATGCTATTCATTTATGTTTGGAATGGACTCAATAATCATGGCGCTTATTGAGTCCTAAAACTTTCGTTGACATTTTTTTTACGTCCTATTACCTCGGTAAAATTTTCGCCTGATGCGTTTGAAATTCGAATAAAATTCGAATAAAATTAGATAAAATATTACAAATATTTTAGGGGAAAATAAAAGTACTCCATTTTAAATATATGTTCTGCAGTTATGAAGGAATAAGTTTATGTATTGTAATTTGTAAACTATCCATGTTTTTAGGTACGCTTATTGACAATTTTGATTGATCTGCATAATCTACATATGATCTGTATGATTTTCATGCAGGTATTGTAATATGATCTGCATAATCTACATATGATATGTATAATTTTCATGTATCTATTTAATGTTTTCCTCTCTATCTGCATTTAATATAATATATATATATATATATTGTTTAATTACAATGATTACGTGAATACGTGCATTAAAGTTGCATCTTTATTAATCCAATGTAATTTAAAAAAATACATACTTAATTAGTTATCAAAATTAAGACATAAAAACTAAGTGCAACAAGGTATTTTTTTAGAAACATAGTATAAACTTAATAAAGTAATTTAACTAAAAATATGAAATTGAGAAGTTATAAAACAAGCAAAAGCTTAAGAAAGAAACTATAAACAAATACAATATAAACAAATACAATATGTTTATTCGCAAAAGTTACGTCACCCATGGCTCAAATATCTGAGGAGCTGAAAATCATTTCTAATTCCAGTCCCGGTCCCGGGATTACAATTTTTGGATCTAAAACCAAAAATTTAGTTGAAAGGTTGGTAGTCTAATAGTATATTTATGTGTGCAAAACATGGGTTCAAATGTTTTACAATATATCTTATATATATATTTTCAAATGTTTTACAAAATATATATACTTTGATGACAGACTAGGTTTTATGATATAGATTCAAAATGTGTTTGATTTTTATGGCTAGTCGAATCAAGATGTTTTTGGATGATGTAAAGCTCAAGACTTGCTCGTAAAAGAGACTATAAAGTTTATAGTATAAACAGAAACGTTTATTAAGCAAAAATTTTAGTCTTATACCACCCATGGCTCAAGTTTTTTAGGAGTTCAAAACCATATTTAATTCTAGTCCCGGCATTACAATTTTTGACCCAAAACCAACAATTTTGTAGGAGTGTGCAAAAGTATTTGGATGACATGAATTCAAATATTTTACAAAATATGCCTATCTATTTTTATATATATTTCTTAATTTAGCTGTAGTAGTCAGGTAAATTAATAATAACTTAAGTTTGACGTAGAATTACGGAGATTATAGTTTGATGTTCCTTTGGAACTTGGAACATTCTTTATAGGGTAATGGGTTCGAAATTTGTTTGAATGATGAACTGATATCAAAATTTTCAAATTAATATATTTCACATGATATGGACGTGTTTGACAACATTTTACATGAATTATCTTTGTTATAGGTTAATTAGAATGATTTTTTTACCATAATTTTATCCTTGCAAGTTTGTAACCTACTCTATTTTTCTCAAAAACTAAAACTTAAGTAAGATTAGAAAAATAAAGTAATAAATTCGAAACACAAGACCAATCCTAAAACCGTCGGATTAATAATTAGAAAGATTCACAGTTTAGAATCGAAGTAGATATCGAATTGTCGATCGTAACTAGTTACAATCGATTCAAGTCGGCCAATTAGTTTTTAAAGCTGAAGTAGTTTAAAATAAAAAGAATCATTCACTGAGCTTTCATCTAGATTTAAGGTTTTCTTTTTTCAAACCTAGCAATTATAACTAGCCGACAAGTCGACAACACATCTGGTCTCACATATGTTTCCCAACGCTCATACAATTGCGTTTTTAATGAAATCTAAACCTAAAAACGAATTTATACACAGTATTCTCCATCTATAACTACCATTAGCACACATGCACACAAGTTAAATTATAAGCCTTTATTCCTTCATCGAATCCAGCACATTTAAGAATTTTATAATTCACGTGGATTCCATTTATCTTGAGATTATAAAATACAAACAATTGATACTATAAATATTAGGAAAAGATGTTTTAAAACTTCTACGCATCGAGATGAAACTGAAAAATGCATTCGAATGATCTATAACGCAGAAGGTTATTGTGTACTTGCACTAATACAATCATCGATTGGCCATGCTAGAAACTATTTATATGTTAAATGTTGTTAAAGTTGCATATTATCGAATCAGTTAAACATTTTTTTAAGAACTAAATTAAAAATAGAGATTCGTTTACCACTATCCAACTATTGTATGCATGATTCTTCGCTATGTGGCTCCACCATTAGGGTCATTGTCCATGAGGTTTTGTTTTATTTATTACTGGGTTGTCATTTAAAAGCTAAGTGCGAAAGACAATAATTGTTGTTCAGAAAAAAATTTGCTTATAATTGCTAGAATCGGAAAATGATGTCAAAGTAAAATTAGACGTCGGATATTTTATGATCGAAAAAATATTGTAGCATAATGAGATGACATTGTGCGATAATAAATTATATTGAAACCATAAAATAAAATATAGATTTTCAACTCAAAATTAATTAGTAATGAATTAATTGGTTTCTAGATTATATATTCGTTTATAATTGATGGGTGCCTTAAAAGCAAGGGCTTTGGAATATGAATCCACATATTCGATTTTGGTGAGTCTGATTCGATGAAGACTAAAAATGATGGAATTGCCAAATGAACCCCACAAAGGAGAGCGTGCATTCCTTTAATAATCTCCTCCGTTCAAGTTTGGAATCCTCACAAGGTTCAATTCGTCTCTCATCTTGAATCCTTAAAAATAGTGGCGGCTAGTTTTTCTCACAAGGAAGAAAGTTTGTTCTTTATGACGTTGAAAATTACAAATTCCGAAATGGAACCTTCTAAAGGGTTCAACGGCTAGGGGCCTTTTAGGACTGACTCGATAACAACAAAATGTCAACATGAAACAAAAAATAAAATGAGTGACGCAACATTTTTTTAAAAACGAGAACACATGAAAAGACTCAAATGAATCCAATATGGCAAGTAAGTTGATCAAATAGTTTGGCCACTTTACTTGTCTCTCTGGACCAACAAACCTAGATGTAAGAATCTACACTAAGGCGGAGTGGTGTTAATGGTACCTACAAAGACAGAAATTGTAAAGAACAAACGTACCTTGGTCAAGCCGGCAATCTTGGAATGACTCATGCGGTCAGGTCCGTGGTCGAGAAGTCGCTGCTTGCGAGTAAACGTGTGGTCAAGGAAAGCTTCTCGCGGTGCATGTGTTGTCTGAGAGAAGACTGCATGCGGTATGTGGGCTGTCCGAGAGAGTGCTGCATGCAGATAGAGTGATGTCCAAGAGAGTGCTGCCTGCAGGTAGAGTGAATAGCAATAGATCCATCTCGGCTATGGGTTCGATGTGGCTGAGTAGGGTGCCAATGGTGTCGACGAACTTGTTTCGGATGAAAATGAATTTACCACGAGTGTTTGGTCCTATATGTATAACTAGAATGTGTTGAATGGCACTGGTGATCAACATGTTAGGTGTTATTGCCTCTTCATTCCCTCCCCCTTGCGAATGATCTGATCCCTCGCCCTTGTGAACGATTAGACATCAGATCGACTTCTCTTATATCAAAAAGTGTAAGTCCGATAATGAAAAAAAATGTAGTAGCCCTAGGCATTTGGATCTTTGGTTTGGTTTGGGTCAGTTCTTACAATTGTTGGTTCTTTCGGTTCTGGAAAAATGGAAACCAAAGGGTACCAACAAAAATTATGTTTGGTTCGGTTCTTGTACTACTTTTTCAGTTCTGTAAATATGGTAACCAATGGGTACTTATTAAAATTCAGTTTTGTTTCAGTTCGATTCTGGTTCAAAAAAGTTGAACCGAATCTGTCCCAAAGTATTATTAGTTCAGTTTCGAATGGTTTCTTTTTCAAAAAGTAACCAAAAGTAAACAGAAAAAAACCAAATACCCAAAAAGAATAACCAAAGTATTTTAGTACTAACTAGTTTCAAATCCTATTTGGTAATTTTTGGTTTTAAGATTTGAACCGAACCAAGAACCAAAGTTACCTAAAAGTTGGAACCGTATGGTTCTTTTATGGATCCAAAATCGAACCAAATCGAGAACCAAAGTTACCTAAAAATTAGAACCGAACAGTTCTTTTCTAGGAATTAAAACTGAGCCGAACCAAATTTTTGGGTCTGTTCAGTTTGGTTCATTCTGTTCCAATTATTATTCTCAGGGTTAGGATGTACCTTAAAGTGGCCAGGTAAGTCGAGATGATATGCATTTTTTTTGATGCGTTGTAACACTTGGAACGTATTGTTGCCTCACGGTGCTAGTTTCTTGTTGTGGTTCTGTTTCTTAGGAAATCTTTAGGTCTATAGGTGCATCCAAACCCAATCTCTGAGGTGAAAAATAACTCCCTTCCGTCCCTTATCACCATGTGTCTTGTATTTGGCCGTACTTCCCTTGATGGTTATCTTGACGTTCTCGTGCACTTAATGGATATATTATGCCTTTGCGTATCTATCTTGATTTATCGTCTCTTGTGGTGCCAACGACTTAAGATCTAAAGAAGACGAAGGCTAAAAATCAAACACAAATTCAAAAGGTAAACGGTTAGCCGTAGAATGAACATCACGATTATATGCAAACTCTATAAAAGGTAAAGCCTCGCCCAAATCTTCATGTTTGTGCCAACCGCTATTGTAAGTAACACTGATATGGTTCGGCTGACAACTTATGGTGTCCATGTGTTTGCGGATGGCCAGACGCTGAGTACAGTAACTTATTTCCAAGATTCCTCCACAAGGTACGTCATAAGTGGCTGAGAGATTTTGGATCTCGATTAGATACCATTGAATGGAGAATACCATGTAACTGTACAATCTCTCAAACAAACAATGTGCCGATTTGTGAGGCATTGTTCGAGAATTTGTCCACCACGACAAAGATTGAGTCCCTCTTCTATTTTTTGGGTAAACTTAACACAAAATACATCAAACATCTACCCAAGGGAGGTTAGGGATAAGAGAATGCATGTATAAACCATTGGAAAGTGACCTTGATTTTGTCGTAAGGCATGAAATGCAATGTGTGCCAAGTTTAATAATATCATGCTCCATGTGTGGGCAAAATAAATGGTCCTTGAGCTTTCTTAGAGTCTTCTTGATGTTAAAGTATCCCATTAGTCCTCCTCCATGTTCCTCAGTCAAAAGTAACTCTTTGATTGATCCTTGTAGAACATAAAGTCTCAACTTATTGAAGATAAGTCTTTGTGTACTCCCAGGCCGCAAGCCTGGAATATCTCATTAAAATCTGCATCATCATCATCATATTGAGTCTTAAGTGATTCAAAACCGATTACCTTAGCCTCCTGTGAAAATGGGGTGTATCTCCTTAAAAGTGCATCGACTACAATGTTCTCCTTGCTCTTCTTAAAATTGATCACGTACAGAAAGTGCTTTAGCATCTCATGGTGTGTATGTATTACAAATGTTTTGGTTATAAGGTAATGATATGAAGTATTTCGATAATCTAACCAAGGCGTACAACTCTTTAATGTAGGTTGGATGGTTGAGTGTGGCTTTACTTAATTGTTCGCTTAAAAAATGCCTTGGGTCTTGTTCCTTGAGTCAACATAACTCCAATACCTATTCCTGAATCATCACACTCAACCTCAAATGTTTAATCAAAATTAGGAAAAATCAATATTGAAGCTTATGTTAGGCAATCTTTTAGCTCTCAAAAGCCAAACTCTTGGGCCGATTCTGAAATCGTTTTTAATGACAGACGTGAGAGGAGCAACAATGGTGCTAAATGTCTCGAATGAACCGCAAATAAAAGTTGGCTAGTCCATTAAAGCTGTGGACATGGCCGATGGTACTAGACGTTGGCCACTCTTGAATGACCTTGATCTTTTTTTGGTCAACACATGAATCTGTAGAACTCACAACAAAGGCTAGGAAAACAACCTTATTAGTACAAAAGGTGCACTTTTTAAGATTGGCATATAGTCCTTCCTTACGGAGAGTATCCAAAACCATCTCAGGATATGTTATGTGTTCAGCCAACGTTTTACTATAAATAAGGATGTCGTTAAAATAAACTACAACAAAGTTAGAGATATATGGACGTCGAACCTGGTTCATGAGGCACATAAAGGTACTAGGCGCATTAGTAAGTCTGAATGGCATGACTAACCACTCGTAGAGGCTTTGTTTGGTTTTGAAGCTTGTCTTTCATTCACTACAAGAAAACATGTCTTTTGAGACTACACAATCAGTCTCAAATCAGTCTCAATTGCGCTAAGTGAGATTGAAGTACGACTTAAAAAATTAGTCGCAAACGTTAAAGGGTTTTATTTATTTATTTATTTTAAAAAGGCAAGTCGAGACTCGAACTCATGACCTTGCTACGTGGGGTTTTTGTAGTAGTCCAATAATTCCTGGGCTATTTGTTTACGCGCTCTAATATATATCACGTATTCCTTTTTTTGTTTGGTTTTACGAAAAACTCTGAAATTAACAGATAAGCATAATAGCTCGAAATCAATATTATTCCAAAGATTTAATGTTAATGAATACAATATAATATTCACTTTATACAATTTATATGAATGAAAAGATAATATTTCAATTTGGAATGATGAAATCGAAGCATAATGTAATATTTCTTAAGGAGTACATTTATGTATATTTGAATGTGATTTCATCGAAACTTAAAACATCATATATAATCCCTCCTAATTATATCTATTATTTTCAATTTAATCAGTACCACTCACATTTGAAAAGCGTTATCTTCAAATTAATTAGTTCAGAGTATTTAAACTCAATGATATATGTTATGTTTCCTTAAAAATCAGCTTCGTCAGATGCTTTTGAATAATTTTCCCCCTTCACACATACACCATAATTGCATGTTTTTCTTAAGTGTTTGTAGTCTCGTGTATGAAACAAATATCCTCGAGTAAAGTACATGGGTCACATTGTCGCCTTCTTATCTGGCCTTTTAACTAGTTCGCGAACCTAAGTTGGCCAGCTGGATTTGATAAGCTATCTTCTACGTGAAACATAATAATTATACATACATAAATAAATTCTTGTACGAGAAACATAATAATTAAACTTGCGTAATCTCTTACCCATGCAGCAAAATCTGCATTTTTTTCCACAGAACTTGGTATTTAGTTAGTTCAGGATGACAATGACGAATGTAGTTTTCACACAGGCTGAGCCATAGATATAGAAATATTTAAAAAGAATATGAAACATATATATATATATATATATATATATATCTTGTACTTATAAATACCTCTCCAATGGACGAAATTAGTCATAATTCTGCATTATATACGCATGTGCGACAATTTGGTCTATATCATTTATGTATAATTGTTTACTTTTTCTACTTGGCCGTAAAACATGTTTAAATATATCGAGTATTCCTTCAGACGGATATACACAAGCATCACCCATATCATATTTTGATGCCCTTTCGAAAGAAATTCGTTAAATTTATAATAATGAATATTATATAATGTTAAATTCGGGTATTACCTTTTTTTTTTTGTACATGTGAAGGTAAAAACCACTCTGAGTAGTAAGATATCTCATCATTCAAGTATGACATCACAATTGATCCAGCTGCATATCTTTTATTTTTTGCTTTGCTTTTTAACTTCTTAAAAAAGTTGTTCAAATGGATACATCCATTGGCATTACAGAGGACTGCCCAGTTCTGCTTGATATGGTAGATGAACCGGTAGATGTACCATCACATCAGACACAACATGTGGGAAAATCTTCTCCAAATTGCATAGTATTAAAACTATGTTTTCCTTCATAATTTGAACACGTCTTTCCTGCAATGTTTTATTGCACAAATCTCAAAAACAATCCTCCAAGTGCTATACAAATGTAGAAAATAAGCACAGTTTAGTATATTATATGTGGTTAAGTATATATATTGAAAATTTATTATGTAAGTACTTAATAGTGTGAGATGCACGTTACGTGGTAAAAGTTCAACAAAGATGAATGGAAACAAGCGTTCCATGAAAACGTGACAATCATGACTCTTCATGCCTTAAAATTTCACTCATTCTATATAGGTACAAGTCGCTAAATATGATGCGTACCCATCAGGAAATTTTTAACCATGTTTGACACATGCTAATAAACATTCTTTCGCTGCCACACTTAGTCTAAATATAGGAACATGAGCTTTTCCACAATTATCGAGATGTAAATTTTTCCATGAGAAAACTGTGCTATATCCTATCTTTCCTTAATTGTGTATTTTGATTTATCTTTAACGTTCATGACAATATTTAAGAAGGCATCGAGAACATTCTTCTCTATGTGCATCAGATCAAGACAATGTCGTAGATTGAGATATTTCCAATAAATATGCTTTATTTGTGCCAATTATGCCACTTTCCATATCCATCATCTTTCTCCTCATGACTGTTTCCTCCACAATGAGTTTTTTTTTGCTGGATTAACCTCATTTATATGGTGATTTTACACTTCACCACAGGTCATTGTTGGGGGTGGATACTGATTTATCGCATCGTTTCCTTTAAAAAAATTTCTTTTATTCCTTCTTAAAGGATGATCCGGAGGAAGAAACCTTTGGTGAAAATCAAATCAATGCGTCTTCTGCCCATTTGGAAATTGAAAGGCTTTGGTATTGTCCATACATCATGGACAAGATAATTGTCCATGCGTCGTCCACCTTGATAACATGTCGTACGCATGGAAGTCACTAATCATCCACATTAAAACTTATTTGATATTGAAATTTTGATTGTTGAACTTATCATACGCCTCAACTCCAGTCGTTCATATCTCTTTCAACTCATTATGTAAAGGACGAAGGAATATATCAATACTTGCTTGTGGGTGATGTGAACCTAAATTCTAAATCGTAAGCCACAAATATTCTACTTTCATACACATACCTTGGGGTAAATTATATGAAGTCATGATCATAGGCCACAAAGAGTGATTGCGAGACATTCCAAAAGGATTGAACCCATTGGTGCATAATCCTAAATATACATTGCAAGGCTCACTTGCAAATCTTGGGTGCAACTCCTCAAAATTCTTCCACTCTGTTGCATCAGATGGATGAAACATCTTTCATTTGTTTGATTCATGTTATACGTCCCATCTCATCGCCTTTGCATTGTGGGCACTCTCATATAGTCGTTTTATCCTATCAACGATATGTAAATACCGCATATGACTAAATGGTGTTTTGGTTCGACTGATACTCTCCTAGTATCTTGCTGCTCTGCAAAATTTGCACTTATCCCATTTTTCATCATATAATTATGCATACACACATCAATTGTATAATAAGGAAGCCTTAAATTTTGCATTAATTTCTTGGTTTGATAATATGTCATAGTGCACTAATTATCCTTAGGTAGAGACTCTGAAACAAGTTCTCCCACAGGTCTAGTTCACGTTCGGATTTATTAAACGAGATGCTAATGATAATTGCGAGTGACTTTCCTCACAATATAAAGGATTGTTTGCGGCTTCTAACATGGTATACAAAATTTGAGCCTCATTATTAAGTATTTCAGCTGTATTTTGATCGTTATTAAACTGATCATAACTCGTGTTATGTTAAGCAGGAAATGCATCATTTACCATTCCTACATATGTATCTTCTACATGACATACAACTTCTTGATTTTCACTTCTACCATAACTTGGACTACAACTGCCTAAATCCACATTCAAATCTTCTCCATGCATGTATCATGCATAATACTGAGGCATGATCCTCGACTAAATCGATGATTTGAAATTTTTTGTCCCAGCAGAATTTTAGTATTTGTGCAGGAAATATAGGGACAACAAAACTTACCTCTTTTGTCGAGTGCAAGCGGCTTGTTACCTGCAAAATTCATGAACTCGCCCACTCCAGCTGCAAATTCTGTCGAGATGTTACTTGTTTCTTCATCGATTCTTCTATTCAACCACTCCCAAAAATTTGTATAATTATAATTTCCTCCTATTTTTTTCCTCCAAAAACATATTTTTTTCTCTCTCAAAAAATGTTTTTTCCCAAAAAAGGTTTTTGTTTCTTCCCAACAACCCCTTTTTAATATTTTTCAAGTGCGCTTAGGAAGTGAATTTTTATTGTATATATAGCAAAACTTGGCTACTGAACTAAGCCCGAATAATTATTCTCACATTTTTAGTTACATTAGGTACAAAACACAAAAAAACGTGTGTAACAAACACGTTGGGACTAAAGTGCGACTGATCATATGAGACTAATTATTCAGTTTTAAATTAGTTGCAAATATGCGACTGAGTTGTAACTAACAATTTCAGTCATAGATCAATCTTAACCTTGTCGTACATTAGCGACTTAAGTGTGACTGAACCTTTCTTCTCGAGCTCACAGGTTTCCTCCGGGTTCATGCGGTACACCAGATGGGGTGGTAATGAGGCTCCCGACACTAGGTCAATCTGGTGCTCATTGCCAAATTTAGGAGGTATTCATGCGGGTATATTATCTGCAAACATATCCTTGAATTTTTCTAGCACAATTGTTATTCGGAAGGGTAGTTGAATGTCTTATTCACCTGTCATGAGACAATCCTAAGAGATCATAGGTAGTACCTGCTCTTGGTTGGTACATTTTACGTCGATTTCCTTTGATTGCTTGGCTTGGATCTCACGAAGTTGGGCTGGTGTCAAGGTAGCAAACAAGTACTTCTTCTTGTCATATACTAGCGTGTAGAGATTTGTTCGGCCATTGTGTTGTACTTCTCGATCAAATTGCCAAGGTTGGCCCAAAAGTTCATGACTAGCCTGGATAGGATCCACGTCTCACACTTACTTCAGACTAGTAATTTAGCCAATATAGTTTGTACGGATGTAGATGCTTGGTCTTATGGAGATTTCAACTTCTCAACCATGTACATGCTTGCAACGTTAATACAAGAGTTTCCATCAATGATCAAATTACATACCTTAGTGTTGATGGTACAACGAGTGTGCAAGATGTTCTCCCGTTGAATCAATTCTTGTATCGACGATGGTGCTAAGTACTCGACGTGTGACTAGGGATTTTCATGGTCTGGGTACACATGTGAACTAGGCTCGGCTGGTTCTTCTTCAACTTTTTCTTGTGATTCATATCCACCATCGTCTGTGAGTATCATGACTCTTGGATATGTGTTCAGCCTTAGCATCTGAAACAAGTAATATCACAAGTACGTGAGGACTCAATAGTTTTTGGTACCATAATAGGCTTGGTAGAATTGGCAACTGGCTTCTTGAATCGAGATTTGATCTTAATCTTCTTTGGTGCGCTCACTCATCCATTCAATTTGAGTTTGGATATTGATGAGGGCGTTGGTAAGTCCATTTAGTTGTTTTGCTTCTCATACTACGTTAACATAGGCCATTGCTACCTACGGTTAAACATAAACAAATAAAGAAAAGGCTAAGTGTTAGTAATTTTCTGAACAAAAGCAAGGTTTTCTAGATAATGAAACTTGGCTCCACTCTTTCAGTGAAACGCAAGGCTTGACACAAAAGATAACAAATCCAAAACCGGTCCTACATTCTTAAACAAAACGCAAAGACTTGGTAAATAAGGAAATGAACACTCCTTAACATTCCTAGACCTAGACGCTGCACAAGAATGGAACAAATATGGTAATAACAACTAAAACACAACTAAAAATAAATTAAGCGGATCAAAATACTTGCAACAAGGAACACAGTGGATACACGTAGAACAAGTGACAAAAGAACAATTTTTTTGGTTTTTAATTTTATAAAAATAACCAAACAACTTAATCAAACACTTGAAACCTATAGATCTAGAGCTTGGTGACTTCCTAAAACTACAAAAATCAAATTCAAGCAATAAACAAATAAAAAGAGGCATAAGCAAATTATAATCGGAAAGAAAAAGATGAAGGATAAGATACAAACATGATACCATGAAGTCTTTTGGCTTTGATACCAGATTATGGGTGCCTCAGAGGCGAGGGCTTTGGGATATGAATCCACAAATTTGATCTTGGTAAGTTCGAATCGATGAAGACTATAAATGATGGAATTAGCGAATGAGAACCACAAATGAGGACTATAATTCCTTTGATCATCTCGTTCATTCGAGTTTGGAATCCTCACTAGGTTGAACTCGTCTCACATTTTGAATCCTCAAAGAATAGTGGCGGCTTGATTCTCTCATAAGGAAGAAAGTTTGTTCTTTATTAATATCAAGGTAAAAATAACAAATGCCGAAATGGAACCTTGTAAAGGGTTCAATGGCTGGGGACTTTCTAGAACAGACTAGATGACAACATATTGTCAACATGAAAAAAGAACTCTTAACAAAATGGAGACGCATTGAAAGACTCAAACGAATCAAAATATGGCAAGTATGTTGAACATATGGTTGGGCCACTATACTTGTCCTTTTGAACAAATGAATCTAGATGTAAGACTCTAAACTAAGGCGGAGTGGTGTTGGTGGTACCTGAAAAGAGAGAAATTTTAAAACACAAACGTACCTTGTTCAAGCCGAGGATCGAAGAATGACTGTTGGCGGTCAGATCCGTGATGAGAAATCGCTGCGTGCGGATAGACTTATGGTTGAGGAAGAGCTTCTTGCAGTGTATGTGTTGTCGAAAAAAATTGTATATGGTGTATGTGTTGTATGCGGTATGAGTTTTGTCAAAGATAGTGTTGCATGCGGGTAGAATGCGATCCGAGAGAGTTACCTGCTGGTAGAATGTTTTTTGGAGAGTGATGCTAGCAAGTAGCATGAATATCGATAAATTTATCTCGGTTATACTTTCGATGAGATTGAATAAGGTGCCGATGGAGTCGAAGAACTTGTCTTGAATGCTAATAGTTTTATCACGGGTGTCTGATCCTATACGTGTGATTGGAATGCGTTAGATTGCATTAGTGATCTAGTCGATGGCCTCGTTAATAATGATCTCAACTTTATATGTAAAAATTAATCATATTCTAAAAATGTTTATTGTCTCACCTAGATTAATGTAACCAGATGGCATTGTAGTATAGCAACCATGATCATATATAGAACATATGACATTCCTCTCTTTGTATGAGTTTCTAAAACGTGTTTTACCAGTCATGAAATTTTGCAATTCAACTAGTATAATTTAAAAAAAATAAGCAGTTGTTTAGTATGTCTTTATTGTTTTTTTTTGTTTTACTGCAACACCCAACTTGTTTATGCTACTGGATGTTCAGAACATTTTAGTCACAACATTAACATAATCATTTTTTGCATTTAACACAAACTAATATCAATTACAATAAATGATAAAAATTAGCTATATTAATTGTTTAAATTGGCATAAATTATATGAATCACCATTTAAAAAATCAATTATATGAAAGGTGTAAGTTATAGTTGTATCAATAAGAAAATAATGTAATAAGATAAAAGAAATGATATATATCATTTCTTGTAGTATGAGACTGAGTAGTGGGGTTTCTCCACACATTTAGGAGATTATATTGAAGAACAAAAAAAATTCTTGTCTTATTTTCTATTTTAGTATCTCATAGTTTATATTACAAACTCATACTTTTGGGTAATACATATATATAGTGGTAGAATTTCCCCCCTGTGACTATTTTTGTAGATCATCACTTTCTGTTTCTAGTTTTTAACCGTTTTAAAAATATTCTCCGCTGAATTTTTTTTCTTAACAAAAGCACATTTCTGAGTTTGAAGTCACGTTACGACACTATAATTACTCGCTAATACAAACTATAAACTCTTATTACAAACTCTATCATTCAATGGTTTTCATTTATTTTAATATAAACATCAATATAATTTTCTAATAATTATCGAACAGATTAATTACTTAAAGCATTTCATATATTTTATTTATATTACCGGAAAACAAAAGACACAATTCGGAGCTAAATCAAAACGTAAGATATATTACTCCATCATGATATGTGACATAGATAAATAAATTATACCTAAAACTAATGCTCTATGAACTAATAGAATAAAAATACCTACCATGATATTGATTCGAGAGCGTAAATTAATCTTTATAGAGTCGAAGAAACCAAATCAGAATTCGAACATATTCTTATAAAACATATAAAACTACTAGCTAGTAGTATCTTTTGAAGAAAACATTGGATTGAGATAATTGGAGTTGTTATTTCAATCTTTTAAAATAATGAAAGTAAGTGACCAGTAATAGCTAGGTTCTCATGGTAAAAGAGATACAAACAACCTTCAATAAGCCACAATATGACTTGACGTTTATTCTGTTAAATAAAACACATTAAACTAAGTGTTATATTAGTATATATACCTATATAACTTTATGTTATATGTTCTAAGATAAAGAGATTAATGTGTTATCAATTAAAATCACATTCTTTATTAGATGATTTTTTGTCCGATTTTCAAATCTTATACTATTACTTTTATTTTGTTTTGTTAACGATTAAATATTTTCCAATTCATACTACTCAAACACATCCCTAAAAGTTATATTTTTTAACCTTCACTTGTATTAGTGTAGAGAACTCCAAATTCAAAGTAGTTGGAGTATGTAACTACTAGATGGAGAAGAGATCATAGCATATGCCATCTAGGCAAAGACATAGGATCCAAATTTTTTTATTAAGATTTAGACCCTGATTTTCTAATTTTGGGCCTTAATTTTTTTTTTCTGCTGTACTATTGCCTAAGACCTTTGTTGTTACTTCAACTATTTTTAGTTTTTTTGATCTGGTTTTGTAGGATAATCTAGCTGATGACATCAGAAGTTCAATATCTCTATTACAGTTGATAAATATAAAACGGAATTTTAGAGAGTAAGATTTAGGTTATAAATCGAACTTGTCATTGACAAAAAAATTAAACCATTTAACCAAAATTTTATTTTTAATACAATTTTTATTAGTCACGTCAGAAAAAATTATTTTGTCTTAAAACTGAATTTTAGAAAGTGAGATTTATGTTATGAATCAGACTTGTAGTTCACAAAAGAAAAAAAAACAATTAACCAAAATTTTATTTTTAATACAATTTTTATTAGTCACGTCAAAAAAAAATATTTTGTCTTGATGGTAACTCACCTTATGGCTATATATATAGGACCTCCACGCACAACTCTCTTCCCAAAAAAAATTTACCTAACAATCGCATTATCTCTTTCTCTGTGTCTCTTCCTCAAACAAAGATAAAAAATCATGTCAGGCGTGTGGGTGTTTAAGAACGGAGTGATTAGACTTGTGGAGAACCCTAGCCAGTCAGGATCCGACACAAACAGCCGAAGGAAAGTGATGATCTATTTACCGACAGGAGAAGTAGTTTCATCTTACTCATCGCTCGAGCAAATCCTCCAGAATCTTGGATGGGAGAGATACTTTGGTGGTGACATAGATCTCCTACAATTCCACAAACGTTCTTCCATTGATCTCATTTCTCTCCCTAGAGATTTCTCAAAATTTAACTCTGTTTACATGTACGATATCGTCGTCAAGAACCCTAATTACTTCCACGTCCGTGATTCCCATTGAATTAGTTTTGTTTTGTGTTTTATTTGGCTGTTTTGTGATTTATTGTTATGTCGATTTTGTTTTTAGTTGCATGGGCATGTTTTATGTGTGGACGTTGAAAGTTGTGTTACTCTGTACGTAATTGTGGTTTGATGAAAATTACTTGGGATTAAGAAAGCTCAAATCTTAATTTTGGAAGAACTCAATCTCAAACATTAGTTGTTAGTTTCCTTGGCATGATTCGATCGGAAGATATTGACCAGTTGAGTTCGGTTTTGTGAGATATTCTCTTTGTCTAAGTGGATCTCAAATGCCTTTCTATTTTAATCCAAAAGCCAAACTTTGTGATGAATTTTTGTCTATTCTAGTATTACTAAAGCATAAGTGTGTATTCACATATATCGATAGAATTATTTTAGGATCCATGAGAGGCTTTACCTTTAACATTTTTATTCCAACATTGTCAGGAAAGGCAATAGAGTAGCTCCTGCTAATAATTTCTTAATTTCTCATACAATTTTTTATTTTTTTGGTCAACTATCCTACGGACAAATAGAAAGCTCGACTCATAATGCTTTGAGAATTTGTAAAATAACTACATTATTAGAACACTCTCGGCCATAAATTGTCTCCTTTGATTGTACAAATATGACATACAAATGTTATTTTGGAATTATCTTTTTAGTTTCTAATCAAGATTATTCATGTGAATTCTAAAAAATCGTTAATTGTAATTCTTAAGCACCCTTTTTTAATAAATGAAATATTATTTAATGATGATAACATTTTTGAGTAATATTTAGATATTTAAACGTTTTAATATCTTCAAATAGTATTTAAATCGTTAAAAAATTAAGGTGATCCAACTCTTTTCAACTATAACAAGTAAATTAGTATGTATATATATGTATGTTTTTCTAATAAAAAGTAAATCGAATTTTTCTTTCGTAAAATAATGTTTTCATTTTCAGGCTGTTCTCTCTCTTATCCATTTTTTCTTTTTAGTAGGAAAAAAACGCGTAAAATTTATTTTGACTATCCTATGGAAAAGACATTACGTAAGGAACGTGTACAGTATATTGGTTGTCAGCCTCTCATTATCATTATCATTATCATTATCAGACAGCTATACGTCTAACATTAGGGTTACACTTTTCCGAACATTTATTAGGTCCTCATTTTGATTTCATTTTTAAAAAATGTTAATTTTTAGAACTGAAAAATAGTCTAAACAGGTGAGAAACAATGCGTTCTTTAGTATAAGGATCGGCTACAACTTTCTACATGTTGCACTGTTTATTATCTTAGGAACTGGGTAGATTTGAATGCTCATAGTGCGTTCTGAAGATTTTATCTGAATTAGTTGTCCCTTTGAACCTATTACTTGGGATCTCCAGTCATGTAGGTAGGGTTTCCACCATATATCTTCTTAGGTCTTAGGCTTTAAACTCATTCCTCTTGATGATTCTACTACTTGATCTCGATAGAGTCCTTTAGTATAAGGATCGGCTAGATTATCAGCTGACCTTATGTAGTCGATTGTGATAACACCACCCGATATCATGTGTTTAAAGTTTTTATCTCGTCTTCTTATATGACGAGATTTACCATTATAGAGACATTTTTGTGCTTGGGCTATAGCCGATTGACTATCACAGTGAATGCATAGTGATGACACATGTTTCTTCCACATAGGAATATCTTCCAAAAAATTTTGAAGCCATTTTGCTTCTTCTGCTGCTTTATATAAAGCTATAAACTCTGACTACATGGTGGATCGAGCTAACAGAGTTTGTTTGGAAGATTTCCAAGATATTGTTGCACCTCCTAGGGTAAAGACGTATCCACTTGAGGATTTTGAGTTTTTGGAATCGGAAATCCAGTTAGCGTCACTGTATCGAGTTAGATGTCATCTTAGGGATTAAAATCACACGAACTTCTGACAGAATTATTCTGTCTCAAGGACACTATGCTGAAAAAAATCTCGAAAGATTCAATAAATATACAAGTGGTACTGTGAAAACCCATGTAGACTCTCAACTTCATTTGACCAAAAATTTAGGTGAAGCAGTTTCAGAGGTAGAGTACGCACATGTAGCAGGAAGTCTTATGTACTTAACTAACTATACTAAACCTGATATAGCACATGCAGTAAATGTACTAAGTCATTACACAAGCAATCCTGGACATAAACACTGGAAAGTCATAACTAGAGTACTGAATTACCTACAATATACAAAAAGTTATGGGCTGCACTATGGTAGAGAACCTCAAGTACTGACCCATGTATTTCATGTCAAACTTAATGTTGAGTAAGTTCTTAGTTTTTTGGATTATGTCTTTATTGCTTCCAAGAATAAGCATGTCATCTACGTATAAACAAAGTAATATATATGCATTTTTAGTTTGTTTAATGTAAATACATTTATCACACTCATTTATTTTGAAACCATTTTACATCATTACATTGTAAAATTTTTCATGCCATTGTTTTGGAGATTGTTTAAGACCATACAATGACTTGACAAGTCGACAGACTTTGTATTCATGTCCTGGAACAACAGACCCTTCAAGTTGTTTCATGTAAATCTCCTCTTCTAATTCTCCGCTTAGAAAAGCAGTTTTTACATCCATTTGATGGATCTCCAAGTCTCGTAATGCTGCAATTGATATCAACATTCTGATAGAGGTTTTTCTCGTCACTGGAGAATATGTATCGAAGAAGTCCAAACTTTCTTTTTGTCTGAATCCTTGCACCACGAGTCTAGCCTTCACTTGTCTATTAAGCCATCGGTTTTCAGCTTTGTTTTGAAAATCCTTTTGCATCCAAGTGCTTTAAACCCTTCAGAGAGATCGGTTAACTCATAAGTATGATTTTGCATAATCGAGTCCATCTCACTATTGACGGCTTCTTTCCAGGAGGAAGCGTCTAGTTTAGACATGGCTTCAACGAAATTTCTTGGTTCATTTTCTACAAGAAAAATCATCAAAAATTATCGCCGTAAGATTTTTCGTGACGAGCTCGTTTGATACGTCTAGGTTCATCTTGTTGAACTTCTGAGTTAGACAGACAATTTCCAGATGTACTAGGCTCATGACTTGTGTCATCTCTTTCTTCACGAGTTCTTTTTGGATTATGTTTATCCTTATATGGAAACACGTGTTCGGAGAAAGATGCATTTCTTGATTCCATTATCATGTGTCTGCATTTTAAGACAATTTAGATTCATCACTTAGCTCGTGAGATTAGGGTGGATATAGGGAGTTCTAAGCTTGCTTAGGGTTGAATAGGCTTAGATCTCTTAAACTTAAGTGAGCTTAATGCTTATTTCTCTTTGATCAATTGAAATATTAGTTTAGGTACTTCCCACCCACAAGGTGTTTGTGAAAATGTTTGAAAAAGCTGAAGTTGAGATAATCCTTCCTATCCCAAGAGATTGATTGTCTATGATGTTATTAGGTTATTCTAGGTCTGATTTAATGCCTCTTGATTGTTGGTGAGAACCAAGTCTGGTTGTAGTTTAAATTGAGTTCCATTGCATGAGAATGAATGTGATTTTTTGCGATTCCTTGCCTTGAATTCATCTAAATAGGTTGATAAGCATATCTGGAACCCCTAGTGAAACTTTGATCATTGATACCATTCTTCAAGAACCCATTATCTTCCATTGTTGATTGCTTTGTTTGTGCTCCATTTTTAGATTAAAACTCTGTTTTGTGCTCTGTATTCTATGCTCTCTTTCTACCAAGTTTGTTTTGAATTGAAATTTATCCATTAATGATGATTGGCTTGGATTAGGTTGAGTTGATTGAATTCTGATTGATAGTTGCTTGCCCAGTTGGATTGCCACATTTCTGTTCTACATTGATTGAACATTGCAGTAGGTTTATTGATAGTAAAAATGTTCTTATCACATTATTTGATAGTAATACAATCAACAGTTTTTGGTCCAATTGTGACCTTTTTTGGAGGTGGTAATGCCACTTTTGCTAAGCATCCCCACATTTTGAGGTATTTATACGAAGGTGGCAATCCTTTCTGAAACTCATAGGGAGTCTTCCCGATGACTTTGTGAGGAATTTTGTTCAGGCCGTAATTTTGGTAAGCAGTGCTTCCCCCACAAATTTTGGGGTAAACCAGATTCCTGCAACAAACATCTGACTGCATTTTCCAACTGAAATGGAATATTACTACCGAAATAGCATTATACATCCAGAATAGTCCTAAGAAGACATGATCCCAAGCAGATACTTGACATGTTCCTCCTCTTCCCGGCCCATCACAAGGGAAACGAAACCCAAGATTTGTAAATTAAAATACTTAATAGCATGGCGATACATTTATACAAAACTTCTACCCCGAGCACACGCAATGGAGCCGTAGACAGTCAAGTGAAATGGTTAAAGCGCCCAACTCATAGTTGGCGAATTCGTAGGTTCAATTCCTACTGGATGCACGCCAATGGGACCCTCCAATAAGTCTATTGGAATTGGCTCTGTATCAATGGAATCTTCTCATCATCATTCATCATCTCTTCCAGAGTTCATTTTTTTCTTTTAGCAATTCCATTAGAGTTTGGTGAATATGGAGCTATTGTCTGATGTATGATGCCATTTTCTTTTCAAAATGCATAAAAAGGTCCATCATATTCTCCTCCTCTGTCACTTTAGACTATTTTAATAGTGCTGTTGAGTTGATTTTCAACTTCTCGTTTATATTCCTTGAATTTATCCAAGGTTTGATATTTGCTATGTAATAAATATACATAACAGTATTTTGTGTGATCATCAATGAACATTACAAAATACTTTTTGCCTCCTCTAGTTGGCACAAATTTTAAATCACACAAATTTGTGTGAATTAATCCTAGAGGTTGAGTTGTTCTTTGAACTTGGGATGATGGTTTTTTAGTGAGTTTTGCTTGTGAGCAGACTTCACATTTTTCTTTGCTAGTTTTGCTTTTTGGTATTAGGTACAATTTCATTAGTCTTTGGATAGACATATAATTAACATGACCTAATCGTTTGTACCAAATATCAAAAGACTCAACAAAATAAGCAAATTCGTTCTTATTCATTGAAACATCAGAAACTACATCAGAAGAAGTATAAGCAACAACAACATTATTAGCAACAACATTAGCAACAACATTATTATATGCGGCATTAGAGGCAGCAACATCAGAGGTAGAAGCAACAGCAGAGACATCTACACAGTTACGAAAGACAGCTTGAACACACATCTTGAGTATTCCGTTCTTCTTGTATGCTTTTCCCATATACACCCCAAACTTTGTTAAAATCATTGTTCCTCCAATGTACTTGATTCTGAAGCCTATTTCCATAACCTTAGACCTAGAGTTGTTTGCCATTTGCATCTTGTGATCTGACGGACTTGGGTACAACTTCTAAACAACGCTCTGTCAGTGCAGATGTGATGTGAGGTGCAAGTATCGTACCCTCATTCTCTTCGGTTGTTTTGCAGAACCATGTCACACTCAGTAATCATTATGTAGAGATCCTCTTATGTCAGATTCACATGGTCATTCTGTTTTCCGTTGTTCATGGGCTTGCTACGACACTTATCAGATTTGTAGCCCATTGCCACAGCTGTGACACTTCCTTTTGAACTTTTTCTGCTCAGTGGGTTTACCCTGCTTCTTGAAACTCGTCGCAACAGGTTTCAGGGAATATGTGGCAACATCTTTGCCTTTTCCTCCTTTGTTTTATCCATTGGGTTTGAACTCAACCATGTGGACATCTTGATGGTGAAGGACATATGAGCTTGACTATGAACCATGGTTTCTCTCTTTAGTTTGCAGCCTATTGAGAATGTCTTCAAGACCATCTTCTTTCGCTTATGCTTCCAGGTAGTTCTTGAAGTCATGCCAGCCTGATGGGAGCTTTTCAATGATCGTGTTGACTATAAAGGGCTGAGAAATTGACATGCATTCAGATTCAACCTCCTTACATATTAGTTGAAATGCTTCCACCTGTTGCATTAACAGTTTCGAATCCACCATTGTGAAGTTCAGAAACTTTCCAACATCGTATTTCTGACAACCAAGATCTTCAACCCTATACTTCTTTTCCTAAGCCGTCCACAACATCTTGCAAGTTTTGTAGTCACATTAGACTTTGAAGAGCTTGTTCTCAAGGTTGTTTAGGATCCAACCTTTACACAAGTAGTTAGAATGCTTCCACGCTTCCAAAATATTAAACAACAATTTGTTTGTGTTACCCAGCAGGAAGGTATGGTTGATCCTCTTTGACAAACTTCTTGAGTCTGAGATTTGTCAGAAAAAAGATCATCTTCAGCTGCCATGATTTGAAGCCTTGGCCATCAAATTTCTGAGGCAGAGGTCCCATCGTTGGAGCCGTTTGAAGACATGTACTGGCATAGTTACATTAGCCAGTTGCGCTGCAGGGTTATAACCGGTGACTGGAGGAAAATCATGCCCGAACAAGTTCCGACGTGTCGTCTCATCGGACACATTGCCAACACGTAAACCATCAATGGGTAAAGTAGTAACAGGTAGACCAATATTCTCAATGACCGAATCTTCCATGTGTGTATCGTGAATCTATCTCGGTTGACATCTGAAAACACTAAACGCACTTTTATAAGAACAATATAACTTTAAAAATCAACTTAAAACAATTCACAGAATTTATAAAATCTGCAAATCTTATTTTAAAAAGTTTATGTGATAATTAAAAAAGTTAAATAAACAATCTGCATAAATTTTTTAACTTGAAAGAAAAAAAATTTGCAACTCTTGTTTAAATAATTAAAAACTTCAAACCTATATATTGATTAACGTTTTTATAGTTAGTGATTAAAACCAAAATTGATTTGGTATAAACCAAAACCAAAAAAATCAAATCCAACTTATGGTCAACTTTTTCAAAATATCAAACCAATTATTTTTACTTCTTATTTGATTACAAATTTAATCAAAAGAATACTAATATTGATTTGCGCATGTGTCACATTTTACTTCTTTTGATAATTTTTTTAACAAAGAATCAAAACATTTGCAGACACACACCAAAATCAATATGATCACGTTGTACTTGATGCAAACCAAAACCAATCAGACTTTGATCACTTTGTTTTTGATCATGTTCAAAAAATTACACAAGACCGAAATCGATTGGCAGAGATCATGTTATTATTATAAGACCAAGATCAAAATTGATGATCTTGACCAATGACTGAAAACGTTATCTCGATTTGCAGAGATATGTCGATAAGTCTTTCACCTTTTTTCAGTTTTCAAACAATTAAAAATAAATTCGCAGAGTTTATAAAATTACAAATCCTTGTTAATAATCTTTGATAAAATCAAATAATGATTCACATAATTTATTTAAAAATTTGCAAATACCATTAATGATTTTCTGTTTTTAAGATGATAGTTTAAATAATAAACGATCCGCTGAAACCAAAAGGAAAAGCAGATACCGTTTATGTAAGCCATTTAAAAAACCTGCAAAAAACGTTAGTCTAAAAACACAAAGCAGAATTGAGATTGATTTTTGACAGGTTCAATAATGAATCAGGTTTCAAAAATTGCTATTACCTAATCTAAACTTTATTGATTAAATTCTAGAAGGGGTGGATTTATTGAGTTAAGACTGTAGAACCTATAAACTCGAATGAAGGTTAAAGCAAAACTAGAAGCAAAAAAATTGATTATAGGAGCCAAAAACTAAACCTATAAACGATTTCAAGTAGCGAAAGGTAACAATTTACAGATTTGAGACAAGTCTCGTTACCTTAACTCAATAAATGTTCAGGGTGTACTTGGTTGATTGCGTTTTTGAGTCCTATTATAGAACTGTGTGATAAGACCGTTGATGGTACACCAATCCATGAATCTACGAACTCTAATGTCTACTCTACACTATCAGACTTGACAAACTAGAGAAATTGTTGCAGTGAATTTTTTCCTTTCCAAAAACGTTCTACGAAAAATGAGTCTTCGACTCTGTTTTATAGACTAGGAAGACTTGGAGAGAAAGTATATCAAACGTGAAAACTAGTCAAGCATGTAAAAATAGGGAGCCAACATGAGAGAAGAAGACGGCAATGTCTTCAACATCGTCTATCACGTGATCCCTCAATTTTAGGTTAGATAGGAACTTAATCTTATCCAATAAAATTTAAGTTCTTAGCCAATTAATACTTAAGTTAATTTGATTTTAGAAAGCCTAAACTTATTCTTTTTTGGACCAAAATCCACTTTATTGAGTTCATACTATTTCTCATTGACTGTTTACAAACTGTCTAATATTTGAATTATCTTACCAAAATATTAAACTTTAAAATTACTGGTCCAATAGTTTCCGCTAGTCAAGATAATGTAGATTTTATCAAATATATAAAAAAGATGATGTAAAGATATTTTTTAATTCGACATATAGCTCTCTTTTTCTGTATATATAGTTGTTTATACGGTTTGAAAAATCATTCTCTTGATCAAAAGAAGTATATATTTTCTATTTTAATTGTATAATTGCCTAATCACGTTTTTAAATAAGGTTTTGCCAAAAGTTTGCTGGTCCGTGTAATATGCATAATAATGTATTTTCGAATGTACATCTACCCGTTGATAGGCTAATTCTAAATAATATAAAATCATATTTTTTTCAAGGTTAAGTGCGTAAAATATCTAATCAAATGTTTAACTGTGGTGTGAACCGACCATATTTCTTTATTAGATCGGATTTCAAAATAAAAGCAATATATATGGTTAAGTGTGTCCTTTTTGTTGTTGGTTGTTTGGTAAAGTGTTGTTTCAAAAGAGTTTTTTTGTTGGAAAACCGTGAAAGCATGAAAGTTTTCCACAAAAACGTTTCAAACAAAACAACATAATAATATAATAATAAATAATATTTTTAATTATAAAAGTTTTTCTGAATCTTATAAACTTCTATGCATAGTTTCTTAAATGAATTTTTTTTTTTTTTTTCTAAAAAACTTTATCAATAAAATATTATTTTTTGATATTTTATTTTTTAACTTTTTGATAATAGATTCTTGTGAAAGATTTCATTGGCAAATAGTAAAAGAATTGAAAATTATCATAACATCGAGATACATGTAATGATAATACCCTATATTGGTTTAACTAACTAAATAAATGATTTGCAACCCCATTGTCAATCTCGTGATTGACGAGGCAAGTGAAGAACGTCCACATAACGAAAGCAATATACACCACAGTAGTTCACGTGAACATAGGCATTGTCAGCTTCTTCACCAACGTATGAGAATTCGAAACGTGTCTCTAAAGGTACATTGCTTTGAGAAACACTTCCCACGCCCTAGGAGCATTGTTCATGTGGCCTGGCCTGGGCTTTTAAATCATCAATCACAGTCTCTCTATAGAATATATAATCTCGAATAAAATCTAGCAATAATATGGAAACTATAAACTAGATGAACAAAACGTTAAAAGTGATAATATTCAGAGCTGAGATAATAATTATGTTGTCTTAACTCAATAAACGTTCACAATATACTAGGTTGAATATGTTTGAAAGTCCCAAAATAAAATTATATGAAACCGTCGATGATGCACCAAAGATCAGAATCTACGAATTTGTTTTGTCTAGTTTACATTCTCGAACAAAAACTATAAGGTGAAGGGAAGGTTTGATGTCAATTCATTCTATAAAAACATATTTGAGAAGAAGTTTTTCAGTTGTCTTTTATATGGACAAAAACTTGGAGAGGAAGATTAAGATTGCTGAGATTTTGAACATGGTCTAAGTGGTTCCGAAAAAATCAAAAGACGAAAGACCAAGACTGAGTCTGGTTGAGGTGGTGGCTGAGACTAAAAAATTTATTCTTTAGGGTTTCTTAAGATAATGAGACTATAGTTAATTTGTTTTATAGTTAATAGATCAAATTCGCCACCTCAACGAGACTCGTTCTTGGTATTCTATCTTGGTTTTCACGGTCCAATTGGTTTAATGAACCAAATGTTAGATTTAGGTGAATGAGAAATGAGAATTAGGCTTATAAAGCCTATAACTTAAGTAATTTAAGTAATGCAAAATATCACACATTGCTAAGAAAAACTTTTTTCTATGTGTATATATATTGTTACACTTGTAACATAGTTTAGAGAGCATGGAGGAGAAAAGAGAGCCATCCATTCGTGCACACCGCCGCCACCGCCGGTGCCAGAGCTTGGGGATTTGGGTTTGGAGGAATGTGGGCCTTCGGTCCACAACCGCACTTATTCTTTTTGGGCCAAATTCGTAAGCCCATTAAGAAACCCTAAAGACTAAATGTGTTGTCTCAGCCGCCGTTTCAATAAGACTCGGTCTTGGTCTTAGACCACGTTCAAAATTTTAGCAATTTTGAGCTTCCTATCCAAGTCTTCGTCCTTATAAAAGACAACTCGAAGAATTCTTCTCATATACGTTTTTACAGAACAAATTCACAAAAACCTTCAATTCACGTTATAATTTTTGTTCGAGAATGTAAAGTAGACACAAACGTTTATTGAGTTAAGGTAAAGAGACTATTATCTCATCTGTGTGTATTTTACCTTTAACATTTTGTTCATCTCATTTATATTTTCCATGTCATTGCTAGATTTGATTTGAGTTTGTAGGTTTTACAATCTTAACTCAATAAAATATGTCATGTTTTCATCTATAAGTTTGGATTAGGTTTATCAAAATTCCAAATCTGCTAAAAATCGAAATCTGCATAAATTGAAATCTGTTTGTTTTTAGACTAACAATTTTTACAGGTTTATTTTTTATTTAAGCGGTATCTGCAGATTTTTTGGTTTTCGCATATCGTTTATTCTAAACGATTGAACAAAAAACAAAAAATCATCAACGGTATTCGTAAGTGTATAACTCGGTGAATCGTTATTTAACTTTAATAAATACAAACGAAAATCAGTAATGGAATTTGCAAGTTGTTCATTCTGTGAATCATTATTCGATTTTGATAATACTAAAACGAAACCATAGAGTTAAGTTGCAGACACTTATCTCTCAACTATTGGTTTGGATTTTTTGACAAAAACGTGATCAAAATCACTTTTGATGTCAGCAAATTGATTTTGATTTGTGTCAAAACGTGATCAAATATTGGTTTTGAGCTTTGACAAAAAACGTGGATCAAATATTAGGCTTTGATTTAACGTCAATCAAAATTGGTCAAGTCATTTTTATTATTTAAACAAAGTTGCAAATTTTAAAAGTTATATAGATTATTTATTTAATTTTTTAATTACGCAATTTCTTTAAAACTGGATCTACAAATTTTAATAAATTATTCAAATTGTTTTATATAAATTTCAAGTTAAAATTATTTTGGTAAAGTGTGTATATATATCTACTTGCAAAGAGACACTGAAACAGATTCACCACACAAATATCGAAGATCAGGTCCTGAAAAACACCAGCCTAGTTGTTGCTGGTTTATCTATTGATAATCTGAGACGACACGCTGGAACTTGTTCGGACAAGATCTTCTTTCAGTCACGGGTCAAAGTGCTGCAACGCAACTAGCTAATGTAGATGTGCCAGTACTCATGTTTCAATCGACTTCGACGATGGGATCTCTGGATGGAAAATTTGATGGTCAAGGGTTCAAATCATGGCAGCAGAAGATGATTTTTTTCTGACAAATCTCTAGCTCGAGAAGTTTGGCAAAGAGGATCAGACATACCTTCCCCCAGGTAACAAAAACGCAATGCTCTTTAATACTCTGGAAGCATGGAATCATTCTGACTTTTTGTGTAAAGGTTGGCTCTTAAAATGCCTTGAGAACAAGCTCTTCAAAGTCTACTGTGACTACAAAACATCCAAGCTCTTCGAATCTTTTTGGAAGATCTTGCTATGTGGGAGGAACCTGTGTTGGCACTACGCATTCCCTATGATAGTCAATCGACTATAGCCCGAGCACATAATAATCTATATAATGGAAAATCTCGTCATATAAGGCGACGATATAAAACCATTAGATATATGATCTCAAGTGGTGTTATCACAATTGATTACATCAGGTCAGGTGACAATCTAGCAGTCCCTTTACCAAATGAATTGTCTTAAGAGCAAGTAGTAAAATCATCAAGATAAATGGGTTAGAAGCGTATGACCTTAGAAGATGTCTAGTGGAAACCCTACCTACATGATTGGAGATCCCAAAAAGTATGTTCAAATGGGCACCTAAATCAGACAATATCTTCATAACGCACTGTGAGCATTATGACTCTTCCTAGTTCCTAAGATGATAAACAGTGCAACATGTAGAAAATTGAGGATAAGTTGAAATATTTGGCAAAGTTATACTCTCCAAGTTCACTCACGAGATAAGTAGCAAAGTTCAAGGCCAAATGAACACAATAGAGAACTTAATTCTACTAGAAAGTAAGATGGGTTATATTTGTTTTCTAGGTTTACATTAAACTTCCGGGTGGTTCAAGACATCATGTTCACCTCCTAACCAAGTAAACCCGACATATATATTAACAATGAGTGGTTCAAAGCTGAAAATGCTACTTACTCAAACACAACGCATTTTTGTCTACACTCTCGAAAGTCAGTCAATCAGTCTAGTCTATAGAATAAGTCTAGTCACTAGAGTCTATCGAGTTGTTGACCATATGTTTAGAGTCAAATCTATTCATTTGAAAGATTTTTGGGCCAACGTTTTTGGCTATTAAGGCCAATTGGGTTAATGGATCAAATGTTAGTCTTAGGTGAATGAGAAATGGGAATTAGGCTTATAAAGCCTATAACTTAAACTATAACTTAAGTAATTTAAGTTATGCAAAATATCACACATTACAAAGAAAAACTTTCTTCCATGTGTATATATAGTGTTACACTTGTAATGTAGTTTAGAGAGCATGGAGGAGAGAAGAGAGCCACCCACACGCGCACCACCGCCGGTGCCAAGGTTCAGAGATCAAGGGAATGTGGGCATTCGGCCCACATCAGTGCGTATTTTTTTGGGCTAAATTCGTAAGCCTATTAAGAAACCTTTAAGACTAAATTTGTTAGTCTCAGCCGCCACCTCAACGAGACTCGGTCTTGATCTTCTGTCTTCCAATTTTTTTGAAACCACTTAGACCACAGTCAGAATCTCAATAACCTTAAGTTTCCGCTCCAAGTCTTTGTCCTTATAAAAGACAACTCAAAAAAATTTTCTTATACAGTGTTACATAGCGAATTCAGAGCAAACCTTCTCTTCACGTTATAGTTTTTATCCGAGAGTGTAAAGTAAATACAACAAGTTCGTAGATTTTGATCTTAGTATATCATAGATGGTTTCACAGAGTTCTATCCAAGGACTCTCAAACTCATTCAACTAAATATACTACGGGCGTTTATTAAGTTATGATAACGAAATTA